>JANBPO010005722.1:0-30712 GCA_024336825.1 Amorphophallus titanum | reverse complement strand
GGTCACGGTGCAGGTCGGGTCGGGGAACAGGCACGAGGTCGTGCCCGGGGCACTCAGGCCCTGCGCGTTGGTGTCGGGGATCGTGAAGCGGGTGTGGGTGTTGGAGAAATACAGCCCGACCGTGCCGCTCCAGTTGTGCACCGGGTCGAAGGAGTAGCGCAGTTCGCTCGCCACCTGGTTGTGGTAACGCTCGCCGTCCCAGATGTAGGGCTGCGCCGGGATGCCGGTGACGTTGTAGAAGCTCCCGGCCAAGGTCTGCTGCGTGCCGTAGCTGGAGTCTTCCATGTCGCTGGTGTGGCGGTAGAAGAAGCTGTTCGCCCAGGTCACCGACCAGCCCTGGCCGGAGTACTTGAGGTCGAGCGTCGGCATGGTCCACTTGTCCTCGGCGCGCGACTGGACGTTGAAGGCGCGGTCGAGGGTGTAGACCGGCTCGAAGGTCGGCAGCGGCGCGTAGGTCGCCGGGAAGCCGTAGTCCTTCTGATCCTGGAACATGACCCGCAGCTTGACCTCGAACGCCTCCAGCGGACGCCACAGCAGGGCCGCCGAGCCCCCGTAGGAAGTCTGCGCGCCCTGGTCCCCGACGCTGGTGCGCGGGCAGGTGGCGTAGGGGTTGCTGGCGCACTCGCTGTCGGCCTCGGTGGGGTAGGTGCGCGTGAGGTAGCCGGCGTCGTGGTTGCCGAACAGCACCACGCGGGCTGCGAGGGTGCCGGGCACGAACACGATGTTGCCGATCGCGTTGGCACCGCCATCGGCGCTGCCACCGCCGGAGGTCGCGCCGGCTTCGGCCATGTAGCCGAGGCCGGACTCGTTGAGGTTCGGCTGCCGCGTGATCAGGCGGACGTTGCCGCCGAGGGAGCTCTCACCGAACAGCGTGCCCTGCGGCCCCTTGAGGACCTCGATGCTCTGCAGGTCGACGACCCGCGGGTCGATGGAACCCGGCACCGGCGTGTCATCGATGTAGAAGCCGGTGGCGCCCGCCGTGCCGAACAGGTTCTGCCCGGTGATGCCGCGGATGGCGATGGTGCGCGAGTCGGCGATGCCGGTGGGGCCGCCGCCGTAGCTGAAGGAGAGGTTCGGCGTCTTGGTGGCGTAGTCGTTGAAGGACTCGATGTTGTAGTCCTTCAGCGTCTCGGCGGTGAAGGCCGTGATGCTGGTCGGGACTTCCGCGAGCGACTCCTCGCGCTTGCGGGCACTCACCACGATCGTCTCGATCGGCCCGGCGCTCTCGCTGGAAGCCTGTTCCTGGGCGAGTGCGGGTGGTGCGCCGAGCGCACCGGCGGCCGCCGCGAGCCCCGCACAACGTAAGGTCTAAACTTGAACTTGTGCAAATGTTATTATATGCTTGGATACTGATGCACTTGCCTATTTGACAGGTCCGATGGACACCCTACTAGGGAGAGGGTCACGGGGGCTAGCCATGGGTAGTGGCGGCCCTGGCATACGTGAGTCGAGACATCTGGCCTCATTGCATGAACGTGGTGGAGCCACTCCACTACTGGCTGGTCATGAGGACCATAGGCATCCACCAGGCGGAGGTTGAGTTCCTGGTGTGTGAGAAGCCGGAGGAGCGCGTGGGACACCACGCACGTGGACTGGCAGTGGAGATCGACTGGATCATGTAGGCAACAGACCGAATCCAGGATTGGACAGGGCTAGGGTGAGTGGTACGCACCCGGGCCGCGAGCGACGAGGCCTACGTGACGGCCTACGCCCGACGCTACGGAGACTAGGTCTTTCGTGGCACGCGATGACCGGTACGACTTTTGACTTATGCTTTCGAATATGCTTATGATTACAATGCATTGACACTTGATCTTCTACATGTAGCTTGACCCCCAGGGACGGATTGCCGAGCTCCAGGGGTTGCTCCACTCCACTATCCAGTAGCGGGACGAGCTTCAGCCTTCCCTGGACCTCCTGGTAAGCTCTACTCAGCCTCAGATGTAGAATGTTTATGCTCTGCTTATGAAACTGACATGCCCCTATTTACAGTGTGTCGAGGTAGCCCAGCATCAGGGAGCTGATGCACCATCTTCCTCCTCCCAGCCACCCTCAGATCGGGCCGAGCGGGACGCGAAGTTTGCTCAGATGGTGGTACGAGCCGAGGAGGCCGAGGCCGCACTCCCTGAGAGGGTAAGTAGACAGTTGTACTTTCCTTATTAATTATGATTATGAATGCAACTAGCTGATTATGATGTGTGCACATGTAGATGACCGAGCTAGCGGTGGCACTGAGCGAGGCTACTCGACTGAGGGGGGAGATGGAGCGCAGCCACCCGGTGGATGTGACGGAGTTGGCACTCCTTCACACGGAGCTGGAGCGCAGTCGGGCAGAGGCAGCATCAGCGGACCAATACCGTGTCGTGGTGGAGCACTTCTGTGTAGAGGTAGAGCGCGCTCGTATAGAGGCAATAGAGCTGAGAGGAGAGGTGTAGGCATACGAGCGGATGTGCCAGAGGCCGAAGCGCAGCGGGGCTCCGAGTGGCACTCACAGCTCCTATAGAGGGTACTTCACGAGTTCCTCCAGTCGCCGGAGGAATGAGGAGGAGGAGGAGCGGCGCCGATGGCACCGCGAGGAGGTGAGCTTAGCAATGGCCCCACCGTCAAAGAGGCACGAGGGCACGGGTGACAGTGGGGGTTCAGAGGGACATGCCTAATGTACCTTGTGAGACATATGTACTCTTATTATGGATGCCATGATATGTCATGCTTGATGCTAACTGACTAATGACGAATCCTAGACTGACACGGGAGAGTGAGAGAAGGGGACGAAGAGACTCGCGTAGAACCGGTGCAAAGAAACAATCAAAAGAGTAAGGTAGCAGAGAGAGAGAGACGGTCATCCAAATGACCGCTCCATGCACTCGACGGTCCCATGGTAGACCGCTGAGAGTCGTCTGGCCCAAAGCCCAAAGAAGATTATAAACGGTCCCTGCTGGACCACATGAATGGAAAGACGCTCCTCCATTGACCGCTGGGAACGAAAAAGAAAAGCCTTACAAAGACCGTTTATGCTACTAGGGAGGCGAAGTGTGTAGAAGGTAGATAAACGGTCTGTTGAAGACCGCCATTGAATGCTTGCGGTCGCTTGATAGATTGCGTCTTAGGAAACTGTGTTAACTCAGATTGGGACTCTCTTAGAGAGTCCCATATCGTAGGTAAAGAGTCCCAATCCATGCCAAAGCCTATCCTAATCTGATTTGGAGCTATCCTACCTCAATCCTAGTGGGATCAGGCCATAAATTGGGCTCTATAAGTAGGAGGGTGTCTGAAACTCATTCTTCACACAAAATCCCTCTCTTAAGCCTTGAAAACCTTGCTAAACCTACCCAAATCATCATGAAGAGGGCTCTTGAAGGAAGCTCCATGGGTAGGTTTGCTTATAACGGGCCGAAGTCAGCTAAAAAGGAGCACGGGGCGTTGCAAAGATTGACTACTATCCCTAGGCATCTGAACTCCAGCCCTTTGAGAGAGGTAAGTCAATGTAATTTCTTTCATTTCATTCAATTTCCTTTAGAAATGCTTATTATTCTTTCTCTCTTCTCCTCTTGGTCTTTTTTCCTTTTCCTTTCATCACCTCAGCTTCTCCCCGATCCTAGGCACTATTCCACCTTAGTGGCTATCTCCCATGATCCGTGAGCTCCCTATATCAGTGATATCCATCTCTAGATCTTGGCACTTACACCCTCTTTTGGTTCTAGCCAAAAATCACCCCAAACTTTCATTGGATTGGCATAGCATCACAGCCCTAGTAGAGATATGGCATCCTCCGACACATACCTTCATCTTCCCCTCCATTGAGGCCACCATTCTATTAGAGGAGGTAGAGACTTATCTATCCCTTCTCAGATCTAAAGTTGGTGAGGAAGACTTAGTTTGCCATACTGTTGCCCCTGTAGATCCTACCCTCATTCTAGGAGAGTTTCTACCCAGTACTAAGGATATTCGCACCATAGTTGGCCCACACCACATCCATACCTCTGAGCCAGTGGGTCATGCCCATTATAAGAACAAGTGTGGGTTGGATGAGGCCACAGCTAAAGTCGTCTCTATTTGCCTGTACGGGGCCATACTCTTCCCTTCTGCCGACCATGCCTTGGACATACTCAACCTCAGCACCATTAGTGGACTGTGGTAGAGTCTTTTCATTTCTCAGGCCATCCTTTCTTACCTGTATGAGGGTCTTAGCTCAGCTGCCCTAGGGGTCCCTCTTTTTGGCTCTATGATCTTACTTGAGTGCTGGATGGGGGTTAGGCTGAAGTTCATACCTAGGGAGGATATCACTTCTGTTAGCCGCATCTTTAGGAGCCATCCACTTTTCTTGATTGGCGGCACCTTTAGGTTCTCTCAGCAGGTCAAGTGCAGAACCGCAGACAAGAAGACTAGGGATGAATGGTGCCTTTACATCAACACTCTGCCCCTAGACCGATTTGTGATGCACCCATCCTTCCTCCACGACACCACCCTCAGGCTTCCTAGGAGGCTTAGGCTTGACTTGAGGCTCGTGAGAGACACCACCTTGGCGATGTACAGCCCCCATAGGTGTTCTTTACAGGTTGGACTCTCCCGTACTATAGTTCCAGCACTACCCCACCTTCCTGCACTATAGGCGAGGAGACTTAGGACAAAGGAGGATGAGCAGGCAGTCAGGAGTGCCCTGATCATGTGGGAGATCAGCAGGGTGTGCACCCTACCAGCCGATGTGATAGAGATTTAGGAAGAGTATCAGGCCTATCTTAGAGAGTTGCGAGAGATCCATCCTCGCGGGGATGCCCGATTGAGGATTGAGTGCTTTTTCTTTCCATGATGTATAGAGACCTATGGATTGGTCTTGATATGCTTGATCTTAAATAAAGGAATGGAATGCTTTGATTGGATGAAATGTGATTTTGACCGGGATCTGCACAGGGGTCGTCCCCTGTAAACCCAGGGGTCGACCCCCCCTCAGAACTGCTCAATTTTGTACAGTGATTTGCACAGGGCCAAGACTCTTCAGCTCAGTAACCCGTTCAGGGCTGCATGTTTCATATGCATTGCATAAACAAACCAAAATCATTCATATACGTGCCATGAACAGATCAAAATTTCATATGCATTACACAAACAAATCAAATATCATCCACATGTATTACATGAATAATTCCAAATCTCATTTCATAAACAAAAGAAATCATAAGAAGATTAAGACTTCATATATGCATTTTTTATTAAATTAGAGCCCCACACATGCATCATACAACCACAGTAAAAACTGACCGAGAGCAGGGAGTAATTCGATTTACTCCCTGTCCCAGGCCGACTTGTCTTTGGGTTTGATCGACCAGACCCCAAATTTTAGTCGACCGAAACCTATCAACCCTGTAAATTTTGGTTTTGGAAAATTCAGTCAACCGAAATGAAACTTCGGTCGACCGGCCAACACCCTTATATCAAAGATCTCTATATAACATTTCCCCCTTTTGCCTGTGCATGTGCATGCATACACATGACTATGTCATAAAGCTAGATAGAAAAAGAGGTTGCCCTGCCATTAGAGTGTTTGATCATAGGTCCACAGCTCCAGCTAAGACAATACAAATTTCCCTCTTGGCCACCCTTCTGACAATAGACTCTCTTACATTGCATTTCCCTCCATCTACACTTGCATAGATATGCATAGGCATACATGAATGGAAAGGAAAAGAACACCAATTGACGAAAGTAGATGAGCTGGGAATGAAACTAATGCATATCAAGTGATTGAGGCCCTTCGCCCCATATGAACTAAAGAAGCAAAAGAGTAAGACGAAAGAGGTGAGGGCTTCCTGCCCTCTGTCCCTCCTAGAATTGGGCCTTTAGCCCCCCTTCCCCCCCAATAAATAAATAAAACACAGCTGGTGATATATAAAAAAACTAATAAAGAAGGCAATAAAAGAATTAAAGAAGAATTACAAGAGAAAAAGGGGAAAAGAAAGAACGCAGGCTCCCCTCCAACTGGTAGAAAGCTCCAACCGGTAGGAGGCCCCATCCAACAGGCATCCCTCTCGTGAACCGGCAGCCCTCCATGGGCGAACCAGCAGGGCCGCCTCCATACGGCAAGACCCCCCCATCCAGTAGGTCTTCCCATCCGGCAACTCCTAGCCCCATCTGACAGGTCTTCCCATCTGGCAGCTCCCAGCCCCATCTCCCCCAACTCGATCCGGCAACCTTCTCATACAGCAAGGCCACCCTCAACCGGTAGCAGGAGTGCGCGTTTGGCAGCATAGCTACAGCCCTCCATTCGGGATGAAGCTCCAATCAGCAGGCAGCAAGCTCCTACGGCGGCTCCCCTTCTCATCCGACAGCGTGGTGAGGTCTTCATTCGGCAGCACAAGGGCCCTCTGATAGCAGCCTGATCCAGTAGGCTCCACGTCTACCTAATCCGACAGCCTCTTCAGGGCGCCATTCGGTGGCAAGTTTGCTGAACCAACACGGTGGCAAGTTTGCTGAACCAACCAGTAGCTTCCCCCATACGGTAGAGCCCTCCATCCGGTAGAGGCACTTCGATCTGGCAAGAACTTCATCTGACAGAAGCTTCTTCATCCAACATCACCCTCGAATCAGCAGCACCTTCGAACGACAAACTACAAGAAAAGGCGGAGTTTGCGACGGCCATATGATGTCGCAAATTCCGTTGAAAACTCCTTTTGAGACAGATTACCTATGAATTTGGGACGAAATATGGCCGTCTTATATTCCCCTCACTCAATTTGTTCTTAAATACCCATTTGGTTCCAATAACGGAGTGTGAGGAGGGTCTAGGAACAAGGTGCCATACTTGGTTTCTCTCAAATTGATTTAACTCTTCGTGCATGGCATTTGTCCAGCACTCATCTTGCAAGGCTTCCTCAACCGACTTAGGCTCTATTTGGGAAACAAGTGCAAGCTGATCTAGCTCATTAACAGCCTTATATTGAGATCTTGTTTTCCTAAGATCATTTACATTGCCAATTATGCTATCCAGAGGATGATCCTTAAGGGTTCTTATGTTCACAAGATTGTTACCTGAGGCAGCCTCATTTTCATTTTGTTCGTCGGAGTTACCTTGTTCTTTTCCAGGACTTGATTCCTCACCATGCTTTGTTGGCTCTTCCTTTGACTCCATAAATTCACCATCTTCATTTTTCTTGCCAACCTGTTCATCATTAACAAGGTCATTTACTTCATCAAAGGTAACATGAGGAGATTCCTCAACTAGTTGATCTTTAACATTGAACACTCTATAAGCCCTTGATTTATCAGAGTATCCCAGAAATATTCCTATGTCACTTTTAGGCTCAAATTTATCCAAATCTTTCTTATCATTATTATGGATGAAGTATTTTGCCCCAAAGATTCTAAAGTGAGCTAGGGATGGTTTCTTACCTTTGAATAATTCGTACGGTATTTTTACACTAGACGGTCTTACCATTGCACGATTCACAATGTAACATGCTGTATTAACCGCCTCTGCCCAGAATTTTCTTGGAAGATTTCCCTCTACCAGCATTGTCCTTGCCATCTCTACCAAGGTCTGATTCCTTCTTTCCACAACACCATTTTGTTTAGACATTCTGGGTGAAGAAAATTTGTGTGTTACTCCTTTGTTCCTGCAAAAAGTATCAAATTCAGAGTTCTCAAATTCCCCACTATGATCAGATAGGATTGTGCAAATTTTGAACTTACTGTCCCACTTTAGCCTTTTGTAGAATGCCTGAAATTCATGAACCGCATCATTCTTATGAGATAAGAAAAATACCCAAGTAAATCTAGAGAAATCATCCACTAACACATAACCATATCTCTTTCCACTAATGCTAGCAGTCCTGGTTGGACCAAATAAGTCCATATGCACTAGCTCTAGTGGTCTGGAGGACTGGATTTCAAATCTACTTTTGAAGGACTTTCTAGTTTGCTTCTCTTGGGCACATGCATCACATACCTTGATGTTTTGGTTAAAAGAGATTTTAGGTAACCCTCTGACCATTTTGTTCTTGACCAATTTATGCAGCACCCTATAACTAGCATGCCCTAATCTGCGATGCCACAACCATGTCAAGTCTTCTTTCTTGGCAGTCAGACATAAATCAACATGGGCAGGGTCATCTAGGTCTATCATGTAAACGTTGTTCACTCTCTTGCCCATAAATTTTACTAAGTCTGAGTTAGGTTCCATTATCTTGTAGATTTGGGAATCAAACATCACTTTGTGTCCTTTGTCGTATAGTTGACTTATACTGAGCAAATTGTATTCTAAACCATCCACTAGCAACACATTCACAATGTAATTTAAAGGTTTCTTACCTATCTTGCTTGTACCAATGATTTTACCTCTATTGTTTCTGCCAAATGTTACATATCCACCATCCGTGTCGATCAACTGACATAATTTTTCTTTGTCCCCAGTCATGTGTCTCGAGCAGCTGCTATCCAAGTACCATTTGTTGTGCATGGCCGTCAGGCATTTCTGTATTACAAATCACATGGAAAATTTTGGAACCCAACCGCACTTGGGTCTAATAAGACCAGCAGAATTCTATAAAGACTCCAAGAGAAGTTTGTGAACCCATACTTGAGTAGCACAATCTTTCTTACCATGCATAAGGCACTACAAGAAAATTGGCCTTTACCTACATTTACAAAATGTAGTTGTAGGTCCAAAAAATGTTGGTAAAGCCTTTAGCCACGTTTGCTTGCTACACTTGCAAAGTGTAGCACTTGCTCGAGTGACTATAGATTATACCTACGTTTCTATGAAACGTAGCCATAGCTCAACCTATTCCCACGCTTGTAAAGCATAGGAATAGTCTAACAAAAAATGTAGGTAGATACCAACATATACCTACACTTTGAAAGCAAAGGAATAGTTCCTACAAAAGCGTAGGTTAAAAATATATATACACATGGATATAAGAGGTTGTACCTACATTTCTAGAAATGTAAGTATTATTTTTCTCCACATAGTAAAAGAAATGTATGAATAAGGATTAACATCATTTTTTAAAAAACGTAGGAAATGATTTAACATTGTTAATAAAAACGTAGGAATATATTTTCTTTAAAAAAAAACTATTAGTATATGTGCTCTCATCACCTATAATAGTGCATCCATTCATATCTTCACATTCATGAATTGTATCACTCACAACCATGTTGATCCACATAATTCTCATTCACACCTATTTACAAATCTCATTCCCCGAAGATAATTGAGAAACATACATTTATATGATTAAATCTTAAAGACATTCATTCAAAAAATAATAAACTCAGTACATCTAAATCAAGTTTATAAATCTCCATAAATGAAGAACAAAGTAATCTACATCCATCTCAAATGTATATAAGAATAAAGCCAATACAGCTAAAGACAATGATTCATACAACTGGCCAGTAAATAGTAGTTCTGCCTTCTCATCCAAAGTCGGGGATTGACCTTGAAGCCCTAGATATGGCAAGACAGATGCTTCTGCCAGACCTATCAGGACAAAACTGCCTGAACAAACTTAGGTAAATTTTGATAAAAGATAATATCTACATAAAGCAATCATGCAAATATAATCTGAGAGAAATGGGCATTACCCAAGAATGTGCCTGATAAGTCACTACAGTGAATTGAAAAACATGCATATATAAGGCTAGAAAGAACATTAGTTCCACTTCAAAGATACCTGACGGACAAGAAAGAATAAAGAAAAAAATAAAAGAGCATCACCCAAGAATTCTACCTAAATTAATTAGCAAAGTAGCAGAGATGATCACCTCAACCCACATGAAAAGAGCCATACCTTGACAGCAACAAGAGGATTTGATGATCCATGGTTGCTAGCAAATGAAATACACAATCCTTCAACATCAGAGAGTGTTTTCACTTTGGTCATTCTTCTTTTGGTTTCATGCCTAGCTTTATGCCCAGTACAATCAGCAAAAAGTTTCAGATGCCACTATAATCAGTGACATGGCGAAGATGGGGGGGCGAAAGCAAGATAGAGCGCTAAAGGGACATTTCAAGGTTAGCCAAAAAATATCATTTCATGAGGGGGGAAATATTTTTCCAATAGTTCAGTGATAAGGTTTAAATCTTTGCCATAAGCATCAGCCGATGTTCCTACTTTTGCCAATGAAATTCATCCTTCAAAAGTACAATAGTTCAATAATAACCCAAATATATCAGTTATTATTTCCCAGAGATCTCTTTCCTTCATGTCAAATTCCCGTAAATTTGGAAGCCAGCACGTGGAAGTATTCCTCAGATACTGTGGTTCAGGTGGCCTGTAGGAACACCTTGGAAAAAGGTGATAATATCAGATGCAGACTCTTGGTATCATCCAACTCTGAGATACCACAATGATGGTGGTTATTTAATAGACCAGTAACAAGGCACCAATTATTTTTGAGCCAAACTGATAATGAAGAAGAAAAATATCTCTGTAGCAGTTAACCATCAGATTGCCATGTTTCTTTTGCTTTACAATTCATGAAGTTAACCATCAGATTACCAAGTTTCTTTTGCTATACAATTCATGAAGTTCCCATAGAGAGCAGCATATCCATAAAGTAGAAGCGTACACCATGACAATAAATAAGTCATGACAGCAAACAACTAAAGATATGAAATATAAAAATATACTCGGAATACAATTTACTTTTGTGTAATACAACACATGAATTTCCACTGTTATTAACATAGCGATGCAAGAGCATATATGACCTAGTGCAATATAATATTCAGCATGCTAAATATCTAGGAAGTTTGTATGTCATTTTTGTTGATGTTTATACTTTACAGGATGGCATACAGGCCTGTACCTAAGTATGTGAGCACAGTTGCAGCTGACACATATGAAAACACAGACCTGACTGACTAAAGACAAATATTGAAAAGTTCCACACATATTTGTAGAAGGAAAAGTAAAACTTACTGACGCCAAACCACATTCAACAACACGATTGTTGTAATTTGTAGCAGCTGTCACAGCTTTCTCAGATTCTGCAAGTGAATGAGCAATCACAAATGTTCCACCAGGAGGAAGCTGCAGATCACTAGCACGGATTGGGTTGAAATCAATCAGCTCAGCAAAGCCAGATTTGGCCATGACTGAAATTGCCTGCACAATCAGATTTATTATTTTTAATGGAATGCTTAACACACAAACTAAAATCATAAATAAAAGTAAATTAGCAAGCAATTCAGTTACTAAAGAATACAATACCACATTGTATCTTCAAAGGATGCAGGAATTATAAAAAAAATAGCTGATGGCATTATACAAGTTCTTATGTATAAATGATATTTGCAACTAATGCAGGTGCAAAGAACAATAATTGACAATTCAATCATTAGAATAACAGGGGATCTAGCATCACAACAAGGACATCAACATACTTGGCAATTGGGCCAAGCTCAATTAAGATGTCATTATCCCACAGAGTTAGCTGATTACATCAATCTCTCCCAAGAACACTCACCATGTACAATAAAAGGAATAAACATGCACCACAAGCTGGTGTGGCCCGTTTGTGTACATAAAAAATACAAAAGGGAAGAATGATTGCATGTTCTTCCCAATGCCATTTTTTTCTGCTCAATACAAGTCAAGGAAATCCTGGAGAAATAAAATTTTTGTCAAATAAATCAGATAATTTCAAATATTTGACTTCCATACTAAATTTTGAAAAAAGACATGGGAAAAGTATATTGTGTGCCCCTTGATTACCCTACTAATAGTATTCCTGTCATAAATAACTGGAAATAGCATATTCCCATAAGAAAATGACTACTGGGGAAGAATCAGCAAAGCATTCCAAAACAATTCAAATTAATCTAAATAGAAAAAGGAAGCACTAAAGGCACTCAACTCTATCAGCAACACAGGAGCAAGTGGGAATGGCCAATCAAATCTCCTATTCCCATGATAGCATCCCACTGCAGAAAAATGGTAAAGCATAAGAAGAGGAGAGAGGAGGAGGAAGCAAAAATGGTAGAAATCATTTATCACACATCCACAGAAACAAAAATCAAAAGAAAGGGATCCAAAGGCATGAGAAATAAACTTCAATTATATTGGTAATTAATACCAATTACATGTTTCGTACAAAGGGATTTTTCAAGAGTAAAATGACACTATAGAGGCATATTCCCACTTCTTTTTTTGATATTCAGTGAATGGGAGGATTCAACCCATTGAAGTTCACTTGCAATAGAGGGCTCCCTGGTGTCTGGTCATGCATTCTCAATTGACCTGACTAATTAATCGTAGCTCAAATAGCATCAGACAACAACATCTGATCCAACCCAAAAACATGTGCATCACATGAACCATTTATTCCCCACAATAAGTAGCCTTAGAGCCAAGGGTGACTGCAAGACCTGGCCTGATCTAACTCGAGGCAATTCTAGTCAAGTATGTGTTCACTCAGACCCACTGAAAATATCAACCTGAACCAACAAGACAGAGCATATGTCATAGAAATCTGAGAATTTTACATGTCTATCGACATGTTGGAATGAGTCTGTCAACCTGTTGGAATGAATTTGTTGACCTGCTTTTTTGTTTCAAGATGTTTTGAGAAACATGATTCATTATGTTCTAAGAATTGAAATAGGAAACCATGTTCAGCAATCATATCCAAAATATTTGTTTGACATAAAACAACTAAGATTTGAAAAAAATTGAGAATCACATGCAAATAAAAAATGACCAAAGCAGTGGTGACAGTTTTAACAATCAACATCAACAACGGACAGAAAAAAATGAAAAAAAGTCTTTAATCCTAGTAGCCATAACTTAATTCCCCATGGTTGTTTTGAACAACCAAAAGATTAATTATACACAGAATAACCCGATGTCAGTAAGTGTGTCCTCCTATAAATACGATAATCAGCTTAAAGAAGAATGACATCGATACCAACTGATTTCTGAAAATAAGAGAATATATAAAATGTCGAGAAGGAAAAAAAACTCCAGGGAGTACCTTGTGGGCCTTGATGTGCTCGCTGGACGAGGAAGGATTAGAAGAAGAAGAACAAGATGACGATGTTGACGACGAAGCCTCCGCAGACGCAGCAGGAGGAGGACGAGGCGGAGGCTTCGGCCGTCTTCCAGGTATCGGACCTTTGATGGGGAAGTACCGGTTCTTCTCCTCATCAAAATAGAACCCCGGGATCTCTACACAACCATCAATCGAGCAACGGTTTCAGAATGGTGATACCCCGAAAAAAATTCAAATACTAATGACTATGAGGATTAGGCAGAATAAAGCAAGAACAGAAGAAGAAGAAGAAAGATCGTCTCGGCGGCACAGGAGGGGGCTTGCCCTCTACACCTTGGGGCGCCCGCATCTCCGAGTTCGAGAACCGGGGCAGCAGCAGCAGGACAGCCCACCGCCCTTGGAGCAGAGGGCGCGAGTTTTGGTTCGCGTACTATTCTGACGCGAAGGGGGAGTGTGCCAGGTGACCGAAATTAAGACCTAGACCTTCGACAGTTCCGGTAACGGTTCGGATCTAACGCTATTATGTTGGCATCCAATTGGATCACGGCTAGTGGCGGCTACACCTGCGGGCATTCGTCCACGTGGACCATAATTAGAAAAGGGATGTTTAAATTGTCACCTTTATACTATTTTTTTATTATACTAGTAGTGTTTATTTAATAAAAGGGTTTTAATGGATTTTTGGTTTTAAGCCCATAAAAACTTTTGGAATTAGAAAAAGGCCCCGCTAATCCATCTATTTAGCCAAAAACCCCTACAATCTTCTCCGTTACGGAAAAAAGCCTCCATCATCTGTCACCTTGAGGTAAACTCTTGTTAGGCTAATTTAACCATGGTTGAGCCTAATTAGGGGAGAGAAAAGGACCATAATATCCTTTCTAACCCCAGAGAGAGAGAGAGAGCGCACCGGCGGGGGATCTCCCCCTCGAGGCCGGCATCCCCACCCTGAGGTCTCCCCCTCTTGAGTGCTTTTGGGCTGGAGTGATGTTGTGGACCGTTTGGGAGTGGCTGGTGGGGGCTTACGTCTGAGGGCGAAGGTGGAGGAGGGTGAACAAGTAGATGGAGGTGGCAGTTAGGGGGGGGGGAGTGGCAAGGTGCGGCCGACGAAAGGGAAGGAGGTGGCAGCGATATGCTAATGCCGGGACGCTGGATGCTTGGCTCGATCTGAAATCTTTGATGCCCGCCGTTCCTCCCGGCTACTGGAATATTCTCGGCGGGACGATGAATTTCGTGCCTGTCGTGTCGTCCGGCGATCAGGCCAACTTCTATTACGTCACCAATATGTGGGCAAAGGCTGCGAACAATGCGCCGAAGGCCGCCTTTGACCGCGACGATGATCAGTTCGCGCTCGATGAACGGCTGCTCACGCTGGCGCTGATCTGGCGCTGGAAGTCCATGAAGGGGATGGATTACCAGGAGGATATCCGAAACTATGATATCGCTCTGTCTCAGGCCATGGCGCGCGATGGGGGTTCACGCGTGATCCGCAGCGGGTCTGGCATGGCGCGCACGCTCAACACGCGGATTGCGTGGCCGTGGAGCCTAGGCTGATGCTGCGCGGCGCTCCTGCATCCACGCCACAACGGCGGCGGCGCTCAGAGGTCGCAGTTTTCCCCGCGCCGGTTGGCGGGTGGATCAGCAATCGCGCGCTCGCCTTGCCGCGTGGACCGGATCAGCCGCAAGGCGCGAGCAGGCTAGACAACTTCTTTCCGACTTCGACCGGGGCGATTCTACGGCGTGGCAGCACGGCCTATGCACAGATCGGCAATACCGGAGCGGAAACGACGGCGCTATTCAAGTATGTCGTGGGGGACAACTAGCGCCTGTTCGGTGCGAATGCAACGACGATATTTGACCTGACGCTGCCGCTCTATCCGAAGAACCTGAGCCTTTCGTTGGACGACGAGGAAACGCTGATCATCACGGATGACGGCGATTCCATCGGTGAGAACTCGACGGAGGGGCTTGAGGTATTCGAGGGGGCATTGGGCGGCGATTGGGTGACCGTGCAGTTCGGCGTGACCGGTGGCACCTATTTAGTCGGCGTCAACGGTGAATCCACTGGCTTCATCTTCGACGGCGTTGATTTCTTCCCGTATGTTGCGGGCGGCGTTCGTAAGCTGGCCTACAATTCCGAGACAACGCCATTCACGGTTGGCGAGACGTTGACGGGCGGCACGTCCGGCGCGACCGCCGAGATTTACAAGATCGTGCCATCAGTGACGCCGGGCGAGGGGGTGTTGTGGCTGGTCGCCAAAATGGGCGATTTCGACAGCGCGGAGTCAATTACCGATGGTGCTGGAGGGTCTGCAACGTCGGATGGGGCGGACACTGAAGCCGTTCCTGGTATAACATTCCCGGCCGGTCACGAATTGACCACGGCCGACCTGCTATTTGTGTGGTCAGGAAGACGAGACCCTCTCTTTTATTATTTGTTGTGTAATTTCTTTTAGTATATCAAAATGCTATTATTTTATTGTCATTTGCTTGCCCTAGACACTCTTTCAAACATGCAAAGTATTAATTAATTGTGTAACTTGAGACTGTAACATTGCCATCATCCTCCAAAGTCTCTGAAATACTCACTTCTGATCTGAGGCCCTAGTTGGATCCCATTTAGATCTCTTACATTGTGTTCATAATTTTCAATTAGGAATTAGTTGTCCAATGGGATCATGAGGATGATGGGGCTACTACCGGACCTTGATATTCAAATTAATATGGTTTCAAGTTCATAGCCATTTGCATTTTCTTCAATTGAAGGCAATTACAAAGGATAAAAACTAAGAAGCTTCAGGCGTCAATTGTTTAGTTCTCCTCTCTATACCAAGGTACGTAACATGACATTTTATTTTCATAATAATCCAGATTATGTATGAATAAGCCTTTAGGTTTCTTTTGACCCCACATTTTATATATTTTTAATCACTTCTATATCTTTGCAACGCCTACAGATAGTTGACATTGTTTAATAGTCCAACAATTACAATACTTCCACGCTCAAATGTCAACATCTACGTGCATTAATCAGTTTTTCATGGAGTACTAGCTAGCTGGATAGATAGATAGATAGATAGATAGATAGATAGATAGATAGATAGATAGATAGATAGATCATCAAAATGTCAACATCCTGAACTCCTAAGCTTCACCTTAAGAAACCACCCAAACATTCAGACACTTCATATATATATATATATAGGCATGTCTCCTTAGCTCCTAAGTTTACACAACTAAAATGAGTCTGTCTATATATGTTGCTCACCATATTCGATCACAGCAAAATTCCTGTTTCTCTCATTTGTCCTTTTTTTTTTCACTTGCCTCCTTCCAATGCTCCCCTACACAAGTCAAAGCCACCTTAATTAAGTTGACATGATAGGGCTACCCTGCGGGCGTAGTCCTCCACCGCAACCTTCAGGAAGAGAACTGTCTCCGGTAGAAGAACCAACTATGCAGCCGTCACCATGTGTTTAGAAGTGAAACTGATGTGGAGGAGATTGATGGCGGAGGAAACAGCATATAGGGGTAACTGGAGGTACAAGTCTGAGAGAACAAGGGTCAATCAGAATGAAGGATTTTGCAAATTGGGTTTTGCTTCAGATCTGACGGAAAGGAGAGTGAAAAAAAGATCCCTACCTACCACACACCCAACCAACCACACAACCGATAATAAGGAGGTTAAAAAGGCAACCAACATGAATTAAAAAGAGAACAAGAGGCCGCGACGGGATCGGTCAGCGGAAGAGTTGCGAACGCGCGAAACCGGGTCGGATGCCGACCGACGGCCTCCGCTGCGATGTCGTTCGCGAGCGTTGCCAGCGGCACGGCATCCGCGGGATCGAGCGGATGTGTTCCCGGCGGCGCCAGAGAAAGGACCTGCAGGTCGACGCCCTGGTCATCCATCGCGGCGATGCGTCCGTCGCCGAGATCGTCGAGTCGCTCGAGGTTGTCACCCATCTCATCGAAGGCGATGCTCGCGTCGGCGCGATCCGGCGGGAGCGCGCGAACTCGCGACGTCAGTTCGGGCAGGTTCCAGTGCTCTTCGATCGCGATCAGTGCCATGCTTCGACGTTACGCGCTCGGCGTGAGTCGAAAGATCCGAAGAGTTCGCCCCGACGAGCGCTCGTAACCGCGGTAACCGGGCCACTGACGTTCGATGAAGCTCCAGGTTTCGTCGAGCTTGTCATCCGGGATGCGCTCGGCGTGGACTCGGATGCTCCGCCCCTTCACGTCGACCGAGACATCCGGATGCGCCGCGAGGTTCGCGGTCCAGGCCGGATGAGAGTCGCGGGCGAAATTACTGCCCGTGATGAGCATCGTTCCGCCGGGCTCCGGGCAGTACATGAGCGCGCTGTCACGTTCGAGGCCCGACTTCGCGCCGATCGTGTGGAGCACGAGTGATGGAACCAGCACGCCACTCAGCGGGGTTTTGCCGTGGTTGAGCCACGCCCAACCGCGCTCGGCCTTCGGCATGATCGCGGGCCCGAATCGCCGGAAAAAACGCGATCGAGAAAACGACGCGACGACGATACGGACGCCGCGGGTCAATGATGCCACTTAAGGATTCTGGCAGACCCGGCTCTGACGACCACTCGGCGCCGCGAATTTCGCCAGTAGGCTCAGGGCGTGTCAGTTGTCGGCGAATGGGACGTCCGCATCACGTCGCCATTCGGTGAACAGGTTGTCGTCCTCGAATTTCAGGACGACCGCTCTGGCATTGCCCGCTACGGGTCGGAATCGATCCCGCTGGGCAGCGTGTCGACCGTGGGCGACAACACGTCGTGGACCGTGCGTCTCACCCAGCCGATCTCGGTCACCCTCAAGTGCTCCGTCACGGTCGAGGGTGACACAATGAGCGGCACGGCCAGTGCCGGATTCTTCGGAAAGTTCCCACTGGCCGGACAGCGCAGAACCGCTTAGCCGTCCACCGTTCATCAGAGCCGTGCCAGCGCGATGAAGATCGTGTAGTGGCTGTTGCCGTAGCGGCAGGTCTGGAAGAGCATGTCGTAACCGTGCGGAACAGTTAGATGGAGTATGTCCCTCAACTTTTTTGATCATTCCATGATGGTTGTCACTTCTGAAAATGTTTTGATGAGGGAGAAGAAACATTTTAGATTCTTCAATATGTGGACTTCACATCCTTAGTTTTGGGACTACTACGGGAGCCTAGAACAGAGAAGTCAGAGGGTCCCCTCTCTACATCTTATGTATAAAGTTAAGGGATATCAAGAATGCACTAAAGGGATGGAATAGGTCAACATTTGGGGATGTGGTAGAGAAAGTGAATGTCTCGAAATCTAAAAATGTTGTAGACCTAGTCTGAGCTTCAAGCAAACCCTATAGATGAGGAGTTGATTGCCCAAGGACATGAAGCCAGGACTGACTACTTAGAGGGTTTAAAAACTAATGAGAGTTTCATGAGGCAGAAGTCTAGGCAAAATTGGTTAACCTTGGGAGATTCTAACATCAAATTCTTTTATACATCTATTAATGCTAGAAGGACTATTAACCATATTTGGAAGTGTAGAGCTGAGAATGGTTCTCTCATTGAGGATTTGGATAGAGTCAAAGATCATATTGTCCAATTCTTCTTTGCCCTTCTCAACCAGGAGAGGGAGGATAAAGAAATTCACCTAGAACCAATCTCGGTGATAAGGATGATCTGATGTTGAGTCCCTCGGTCATTGCTGAAGAGATCAAGAAAGATGTCTTCCAATCTTCGCTGAATAAAACTTCAGGGCTAGATGGGTTTCCTGTTGATTTCTACCAGAAAGCATGATCCATTGTAGGGGAATATGTGACTAAAGCTATTCAACATTTTTTCAGCATAGGTAGACGTCTCAAATAGATTAATGGTACTTTCATCTCCTTGTTCCCAAAGTCTTAAAGTGCTGATACACTTGACTAGTATAGGCCAATCTCCTTGTGCAACTTATTTTACAAGATCATCTCTAAGATTTTTGGATGACAGGATGCAAAATGTTATGCCTATTCTTATCAAAAAAATCAGACTACTTTCATCAAGGGTCGGAGCTTTCACCACAACATCATACTTGCTAAAGAGTCTAAAGAAAGCTCATTCCTCTTATAAAGGGGGAAAAAGATTTGCCTAAAAGTCGATTTGAAGAAAGCATTCAATTCAGTTAATAAGAATTTCATTTACTACATATGATGCAAGAGATGGGTTTTCCCCCAAAGTGGATTTGCTGGATTCAAAGTTGCCTGGAAATCTCAAAGTTCTCTATTCCTTTTAATGGCTCTCCTACCTAAAGCACAAAGTGAGTAGAGAGGGCGATTTGGGGCTCCGGCGATGGGGATCATTTTCCATTGTAACGGGCGATCAGCGGGATGGCCACGGCTTCGAATTCATCGAATACCTTTTCCATGCCTGGTTTGATGTAGATGAGCTGAGTAAAATAAAGCATAGGTCCGAAGTTACTGCACTAATTCCGGATGCGCGGGCATCCGCGAGACAGTCATCCGCGGCGCATAACTAAACGCGATGAGAAAGCAGATACCGCTGAAGCCCAGCGACTCGAAGACACTCGCCAGCTCGTTGCCGTTATCGGTCGCCGGAGCCACGGCCGCCCGGGGAATATGCAGCACGAGAAACCAGATAAAGATCGCCCCGCCCATCAACAGCCCTGCCAGCCGCAGCTGAATGCGCAGGATGAAACCGAAACCCGCGGCAATCAGCGCCACGCCGGCAAAATAGGTCCAGAACAAATGCCAGGGGATCCAATCGGCAATAAGGGTCTGGACAAATTGGGCATAGATGAAATGTTCCATACCAAAGATGACCAGCGTGACCGCAAAAAAGATGCGGCCATAGCCAAAACCGCCGCGATAAGAACCTGCCACGATAAGGGCTCCGCCCGCCATCGCCGATTCCTTGAGGGCGTTGCCCCAGGACCCTATGGACCCGCCGCGTGGATCGATCCACAGCTCATAGGGAAGATGGCAGAAAACAAAAAGGGCTCCAAAAAGTGCCGCCAGCCCCAGGGCGAGCCTCCTGCCCTGCCTGTCGAGCACGATGCCGGCAGCGGCTACGATCAATACGGCGCTCAGCAGATAGACCAGCACGATCTCGCCGGGAAAATGAGTCGCATAGGTAGGTATCAGCACGGGTCTGAAATACCCGTCGTGGAGCTGCTGGCCCGCGAGCCCCACGAGCATGATGGCAAAGAACAATCGTCCGGCTTTGATCAGATTTTCCATGGCAGGTGTTTGTGCTTAAATTTCGGCAAACGAACCAGCATGACCCGCACACGGCTTTTTCAAGTTCGAACAATTTGGTACAAGCGCCCTATGACGTACATTTATCGTAAAGATCCCTGATGAAAGACAATTTCTCTGCCCGGGCCGACAACTATGCGCAGTTCCGGCCGACCTATCCCGAAGCCCTTTTGGGTCACCTTTTTAGTCTGACACCGGCAAAAGGATCAGCCTGGGATTGCGGGACCGGCAACGGCCAGATCGCCCAGCGGCTGGCTGCCGTATTTCACACGGTACAAGCCACCGATATCAGCCGGCAACAGCTCGATAATGCCATCCGCCTGCCCAATATCCATTATTCCGTGCAACCCGCCGAGAAGACCGACTTTCCCGATCATTGCTTCGGTGCACTGAAGAACTTTATGGCGACGACCTCCTCGAATGGCTGGCCGGCTGGCGCGCGGCGCAACAGGGACAGCCGTTCTGGGAGCACAACACGGAATTCTGGCTTCGCGGGTATCGCGACTATTGGGCCGACAAGGCTAGCTCCGCTGGGGAACTGCGCAAATGCTGCACCGTTCATTGATCGAGAAAAAGCCGGCTTGGGAAGCGCTCCTTGAAGCCTCGGCCGCCGACTACCGCAAGACGCTGGAAGCGCGCAGGCCGCGCCCCAGCAACACCTACAGCCGCCGCGATGCGCTGGCGCTCTTCGGCTGCTTTTACGAGCAGGACATCAGTCAGACCGATGCCAAGGGACGCGCAAAGGTTCTCCGCATGATGGAGCGCGCTCTCAAGCGCGAAGTGAAGAACCGGGACGCCCGCGCCTTCGGCTACGACAAGAACCGGCACGCATCCTTGCTCGATGCCTACAAGCGAGAGCGGATGGCCTACGAGGCGATCACCGATACGCGATGGGGGACCGCATGACCTCCCTCCAGATTGCCGCAACCGAACTGATCGACGCCATCAACATCCATTTCAGCACGATGCCGGACCACCTGCGCAACGTTCTGGTGCCTCTCAGTCTCAACCTAGCCGAGGCGAGCATGCGGGAGGTCAAGGCTCAGCAGTCTGGTGCGCCGCTTCCTCCAGCGCCGCCTCCGAGCGAGCGCAGGCCAGGGGTGTGGATGCCCCGCGTGATCGACGGAGGGCGACATGGATGAGGCAGACGACATCCCGTTTGATCTGCCTCGTCGCGACGAGTTGACGGCAGCAGACCTCACGGACGGACGGAACACGCTGGCCATCATTCTAGGCGTCGCGTTCGGATCATTTCTCGCTGCTGCGGCAGCCTATGCATTCCTGAGCTAGGGGACACCGATGGAAGGCTTTGACCCGACGACAGGCGAACTACCGGAGCCGCTTGCTTCCGTGTCTGAGCGCGCCATGAAGGCTGGCCGCGAGGAGCGGCGAGAGAAGCGCGCCGAGGCAATGGGCGTCGGCTGCATCGGCCTCTATGGGAAGCTGGCCATGGCGTACCAGCACATTGCCCCCGTGCTCGCAAAGGAAACGGAGGGGCAGCGCGGCGCCTACACAAGCCTCGACAGTGTTCTGCGGAAGGTCCGCAAGCCGTTGCTTGAGGCTGGCGTGCTAATCCGCCAGGGGGCCGACCGCGTGTTTCCGATGGGCGACGGCACGCAAAAGAGCTTCTGGACGATCATCTACACGGACCTGATCGACACGACGACAGGCGAGGTTCAGCGCACTCGCCCTCTCCTCCCGCAACGCCTACCTCACCGCGGAGCAGCGGCCTGTCGCCGGCATCCTCAACCGGGTGATGCAGGCGCTGGCCGAAGCCGCCGCCTCCGGCGAGCCGCTGGAGCCGGCCGAACAGGCCGCCGCCGACGTGCTGCTCGAAGCGGGCTTCGACAAGGTCGACTACATCGAGGTGCGCCACGCCGAGACGCTGGAGGCCCTTCGCCCCGCCGTCGGCGACGCCCCGGCCCGCGTCCTCGTCGCCGCCTGGCTCGGGAAGACGCGGCTGATCGACAACATGGCCGTCAGTGCGCCGCCAGCAGAGTGACTGAGTACCTGAAGAGTCGTCCTTCGACCGGCTGATTGTCCTCGTCGAGCGGTCGAAGCTCAACAAGCGTTGCTAAACGCTGGGCCGCCGCACCGAAGCCGAGGCCCAGCGGCGACTCTCGCAATATGCGACAATTCCCATACCTATTCTGGACCGCCTTGCATTCCAGGACGGCGGTTCCAGAAAGCTCCTGGTCCAACGCCTTGGCTGGATAGTACTTCGCGATATCATCGCCTGTTGGACGGTGACCGTACACGACCTTCGGATTTTGGGGGTCAATAGGCTCTGCCGGATCGAAAGGACAGTCGGCAGATGCGATGACTTGTTCAGGCGTCAAACCCTTAAACAGGAAGGGAATGACCACGTCTTTGTTGGCCGACCCAACTGCTTTCGGAACACTCATGCACGCGGCCATCCGCGCCGCCGCGGCACCGACACCTTGACCTTCAGGTGTCTCCGACGTGGGATGACAGGCCCAATAGAAATAGTTTGCGGTCGTGCAGGCAACTTTGGCGGCTGGGTCATTGCTGGCCATTTGCGCGCCTTGCGCCGGAGCCTGGGCAAAGCCCAAACCTGGCGCCAAAAGAACTGCAAGCGTCGCACCGAATCTCTTGAGCATGTCCCTCCCCGCTTTTGCCGAAGCCTAGGCGGTCGAAAAAGCTACAGCAACGCTCACCAGGCCCCGATTTCGCGCAGCATCACGGCCAGGTCCTGCGGCACCGAGCCCGTTTCACCCGGCGCGGCCAGGTCGGCCGGGGCGTCCTTGCCGTCGAAGTACCGCCAGCCCTGGAACGGGCGGCGCGGCAGGGGCTGGGTCAGCACCACCTGTTCGTCGAGCGTCATGTGGCAGCGGGCCGCCTGCCCCTCGCCGACCGTGTCGACCGCCAGGATGCGCTGGCGGCACAGCACCAAGCCCTTGAACACCCGAGAGACCGAGCCGCCGTCCACCAGTTCGTCGGCCCGTTTGGGCGTCATGCGCGTGCGCGACATCAAAATCATGATTTCCACCTGAAAGTAACTACATGACATATTCCAAGGTTAAAATAAAAGAAAAGCAACTAGGGGAACAGAAGAGTTGGGAGATTATAAAAGTAGGAAAAAACAGTCCTTGCTTCAAAGGAATGATTATGCTTTGGTCATGCCTTATGAGAAGTCTACAACTATAGTGATGACTCTAACTACATGACATCCCAAAAACCCAGATGTCAGAGAATACTACAATGATACCAAGGCATATCCCATCAACCGGGGGCCTGCAGCGCCAGCGCCTCCCCCCCCGAAACCCATTCTGAATCTTCCCCAATAATTTATACCTTCCATCATCTGTCTATGGCCCATGTTTTCCCTATTCTCTCTGCCTCAGGTTCCAACACGAACTTGGGAGAAGACAACATAAGAAATGATTCCTCCACCACCTTCCCACGAAGAATTTGCTTCTGCTGGAATTTAACCCTATCATGTGTCAATCATCAGCATATTGAAATATTTTATATTGTCTAAGAAGCTTATTTCTTGATTTTATGTGTCAATGATGTCCTTCTGATTCGATCACTGGTACAATCCAGTTTGCAGAAACAGCCGATTGGAGGCGACTGAGCTGATCCGATCCCCAAGACCAATCCTGCTATTTTACTTAAATAAAAAAATAAATGATTTGAGACAATACTGGCCCAAACTCGGTGAATTGGCTCCAAGATCAACACAGAAAAGAAGAAACAGGGCTGGATCAGCCTGTTTTACCCCATCTAGCTTTTAAGGGTGTTGCATTTATCTAGTTCATTTGGTGTATAGGATGGTGTTGGAAGAAGAAAACTGATGCACATCAGTATGTATGTGTAAGAAGTTCAGGTGTGGCCTCACATTATACTTTAGGATGTCTTATTGACTCAAATAGGTACCAGGGTATTGCCCAACAAAAAAAAAAGAAGAAAGAACTTTCTTTCAAGCTGCAGTTGTGCGACATTATCAAAGTTAAGGTTGCTCTCAGTGGCTGTCTGGCACATCAACTCATGCAGCTTCAATCTCTCAACATTTTATTGACTACAGGTCATCTATCGCCTTTTGTCATCGGTGTAGGTGATTGTCCATGACCCCAGCCTTCCTCAAACATTCTCAATCATCCTCTGCCATTGCTCCTCATTGCACTTGTGCACTTGTCATCACTATTTAACATCATAAGTAATGGTTGGTGTTAGAATAGGGGAGAGAGAGAGAGAGAGAGAGAGAGAGAGAGAGAGAGAGAGAGAGAGAGAGAGAGACCAAATAGAAAAAGAGATCAAGTCAAACAGTTTGGATTTGAGTTGGAGCAAACGAGTCAAAGCACTATATAAAGTACCTTAGATTGCTTCGTAAAAGGCACGAGGGCGGATCTCAAAGAATTGAGGTTTTGAAGTCATTCTATAACGTTTCATAAATAAGCCCAAGTGACCATGTTCCTTTAACTGAATTGTATAGGCATGATTCCCTGCATACAAATCATTTGTCGCAACTTGTTGAAAAGTTTGACCTATTCATGGCGGCAGCTTAAGGTTTCTGTACACAGCTAGAATTTTGTATCAATTGGCGCCCGTGATGAATCGGGATGGGAAGTCTTCTTAACACTTATCTTGGGAGGTGGAGATGTAACTACAGATTCTATAAGGGTTGGCAGCTCGGATGTCATAACTGTTGTTATCCTCTGCGATGTGGTTTAGAGTCTCTTCAGCATTTGAATGCGAAGAAAATCCCTCAATACCCACTTGTATTAACCCCGGGCCCACATCTCCATCAATGCCAAACTGTGAGTAATCCCCAAACCCCTTTCTTAAGTGTGACCCGATGTTGCTTGTGTTAGCCTACCCTCGACGTCGCGGCCGATATCGAGGTCGACAACTCTTTTCTTTTTGACAGTTAAACAATGATGTTAGAATTACGTCTGATGGAATAAACACCAACACCAACTGCAGTCGGTGGGGAAGTGTCATGCACCCGAACCCTAAATCGTTATTGAGCGATTTTCTTCGTGTTCAAATGCTGAAGAGACTCTGAACCACATCCCAGAGGATAACAGTAGTTATGACATCCGAGATGCCAACCATTACAAAATCTATAGGGCATTGTTTTCAAGACGTCGCCTAGGCGACAAAGTGCTCCAAGGCGACAGGTGCCTAGGCGAGCAACCCATTAAGGCACTCACCTGGCTGCATTGGTGCACATAGGCCACTTTGGGCCCGCCTAGCCTGTCTTGGCAAGACATCCACTCCTTGATTTAAAATTTGTTTTAGTATTTGAGCAAAGGTTCATGGATAATTTTGAAAATTTGACAAATGATATTGTTGAACCCTAAAAAGTTCATAATTATTATTTATTCCATATTTTTGACCTTAGCTCTATGGAACAATATGCCATTGCTGAAACATGGAAAAACTTCAATCTTAGATCAAAACACTATGTATGGATGATATGAACTGCCTAAACAAGAATTCTTGAATGGCAAAGAACCAGAGCTTATTACTCGCTGTATCAACTAATTTCCATTAATGAAACCATGTAAATCCATCGAAAAATAAAAAATGTGCATGTCTGATGAAGGTTGATTGTTACGGGTGGGTGGTGTGAGCACCCAGAGAGAGTGTGAGTCTCTCACCTAACTAGAGTTGCTAGTGACTTTAGTCCCACATTGGATTCCACAAAGAGTTGGACCGGCTTATAAGAAAAGGAATCTCCTATCTCAACGCCTAGATTTTGGGGGAAGGATAAATGGTTCCTAACAAATGGTGTCTGAGCTCGGCCTTTGTCGATCTAATGTGGCGTATCAATACACCTTTTACCTGCTGCGCATGAACGAGTGTAACCTCCATCGTCGGCCTTGTAAAGGGGGAGGTATTGTTATGGGTGGATGGTGTGAGCACCCAGAGAGAGTGTGAGTCTCTCAGCCAACTAGAGTTGCTAGTGACTTTAGTCCCATTCCACAAAGAGTTGGACCGGCTTATAAGAAAAGAAATCTCCTACCTCAACACCTAGGTTTTTGGGGGAAGGGTAAATGGTTCCTAACAGTTCTAGCCAAACAATGTACTTGCAGCGGGGGGAAACAGTACTTCCTCCACTGACACCAGAAGCTAGTCTAGTCTAGAGGGTCCATATTCATCTTTGTTTCCAGTTATGTTAAGTGCTAAACATTTTGAAGCTACCTGGTTTTGGATGTAGAACATCTATTTTCCTGGGATGCTGTATGTTACTGCCCCACGTACTGTCTGATTTATGAGGATGGGTTCAGGTAGTTTTTTCCTGGTGCCTGGTGCAACTGTGGCTACCATACTTATGCTCGGTCTTCTTCATGCTCGGCACCTCTATGAGGACAAGAAGGTCAGGTCATGCATAACTTTTGAATTTCTGACTTTCTATCTTTGCTACAAAGGAACTCAATGTGCATGGGGGCTATCATTTGGGTGATTTATTCGATTTGTTCTCTCCTATGTGGACGAGCTTTGACATGCGAGGGGTTTATTATTACGTCCTCTTATTTCATCCCCACGTGAATTCTTTTGCGTTCTTGGAATAAATGTAGACATGAAAGTGTTTTTTTACATTAATTTATTCATGGGTATGGCTAGTTTTTTTTTTAGCAATTTACCTCTGTTTTTCACTTTGAAGAAAAAAGTAGGTCATACAAAATAATAGATAGAGGTGATGCAACTCACACCGAGGAAACATAAGAATACATTTTTTGAGGATGTGATCTACATAACACAACATTTTTTTCATTTTTGGAGATGGTTAGGGCCAAAAATTCACCAGTGGAAAAGAAGGAACGAACAAACATGAAAATAAAGTGTATCACAACCCAGAAAATATACTGCCCCAAATACCTGTCCAAGTACATCCAAAAAGGGGCTCACCATCATGCATAACAACCCTCTCCCTAAAAGCCCCACAAAAGAAAAAGAAAGAAGAAAAGGGAGGGGGGACCAACAAAGGGAAAAGAAAAAATAGTAAAATAAAAGATCTTTCCAATTGGCCCCAAGATAGCGAGGCCTGCCTATGTAGGCAGCCTGGATAGAGAATTAATTGCCTGTTGACCCCATACCCCAACAACTTTGCCACTCCTTCACATGGACATGGATGAATAGAACAACATAACATGCAGTTTGAAAGCATGTACAAGTTTTTGGGCTGAAACAAATCACGGTACAGCTGTATCCGAATTGGTGTCCAACCTAGCCATGCAAAATGATGGAAAAATTGCAAAGTGATGTAGGACATGTATTGGGCATTCTGAGATGTAAGCGAGGTGAAATGTGTATGAATGGTAAAGGACTGGTGGACCAAATATGATTCTGCAAACAAAGTTGCACTTGGACAATTTTAATTGGTTGCTTCTTGAGAGAGAAACTCTGGTAAAAGGGGTCACCATGACATCATGTGGCGGTCATTCTGTGTGGCCCCCGGTGTGAGCAGGCTGTTGCTAGGCATCAATCGCCATTTCCCACTCTTCTCCGGCAACGTCTCCTGGCAGGGATCCTTTGGAGAGGTCAGAGGTGGGAGAGAGAGCGTCAGAGGGAAGGAATAGATCTACGATAGAGGGGGGAACCGCACATTCCAGGCCAAGAGTCCAGTCTGCTTCTGATGTAAGTCGAGGGGGCACACAATGCTTCTGTAGGGTAACGACGAGGGTGACCAAGGGAGCTACCAGGGGAGCTGGAAGGCTCAAAGTAGCCCAGACGTATGCGGAGATGCTGAGGAGGGGTGCCCAGAAGGGGAGGTGTGGACGCACTTTTTTTTTTTATCAGATTAAATTTGATGCGTTCGTTCGTTTGTTTTTGCTAAGTGCGTGGGCGTGCCAGTCACCGAAGTGACGATTTATTCGGGCTTCACAGAAGCCCATGGTGCGCTCGATCTGAAAAAATGGTGAAAAAAATAGATAAAAAAGGTGTTAAAAAATTGAGAAGTGCAAATAGGGGAGAGAAGTTATTTTCTGAAAACAAAAAAAAGATGTGGAAAAAAATGGGAAAAAAAATGAAAAGAAAAGAAAATCTCGGGCTTGGATTTTCATCTCGCATCAACGACTCTCGATGAAAATCATCAAAATCTGGTAGGCTATGCACAAGCTCATCATAATTAGCTCAGAATGGGTGGCATAATGTCACCAGACTCTAGGCAATCGACTAGACCTACTAAATCCAATGGCCCTTAAGTCACAAGACTCATGTCAAGGCCGTCGTATAAGACAGATCCACGTCGTAAATCTGGCCTATCCCTAGGTCTAAAACCATGGTAAAATAATTTATGAGGCTGTGCACGATCGCCAAACTTAATCCCTTTCCAAAGGGAAGCTAAGAAACCCTCCAACCCCAGGCTAGGTCACAAGGTTTATAGTTTATAGGCCATACGCATGGCCCACATGAAAACCGCTTTCTGGGAAAGCCAACAATGTGAGGGAATGACCCTCCACACTCGTGTTGATATATAGTGACTCGATCAAGCGCAATACGAAAGTCCGGAACACAAGAGGGTCATCTGGGCCCTTAAAGTCCATGGGCATGCTAATGATGTAACATAGTACCTCTGGACACCCAAAAATATGCTCATGGTCCCCACGCGGTGTCCGGGACAACCATAGGGCCATAGGTCGACCATTGGATCACAACTGGGTCTATCGGGGGCCAAAGAGGGCCAAAGAGGGCAAAATGCGTGGTCTAATGCCCTGTGGTTAGTTGACCAGCGGGGCTGGGTTGACGTAGCCACAAGGCTACGTCGATGCAGCCGTGACCAGCAGAAGGTCTGGCTCGGTCGGTCAACCAAACTAGACTATTCGGTCGACCGAACTGGGTGACCTACCCTATTCATGGCGAATGTCATTCTGTCGACTGGCCTCAATTGGTCGGTCGACTGAAAATGGCAGGGACCCATCTAGGCTAAACCTCGGAGCCTGATTTCCACACCCACTCGATCCCAATTGAGGGGAAAAACAACGGGAACCATTCCCCAGGTCCCAAACCATAAAAAGGAAAGGAAATAAATGGCAAAATGTTGATCGATCGAACGAAATAGTCATACGCTCTAAAACATGCGTTTAACCCCCTAACGTGAAATAAACCCACTCACAGGTCACCACGACCTACCAAAATCATGGGAAATGAATTACACGGGTTAGGGAACCATCCCCCTACCTCCACCAAAGGTTACGCGCACCGTAGACACTTCGTGCCGGCGGGCCGTTTCCACCGCGCCAGCTGGGCCAAGGGCCAAACCGACACGCGGCTGTCCTTCAATGTGAATCCCCTGCTGTTCCACAATTTCGCCGAAGACGCCGGCGGCAAGCAGTGAGGAACGGAAAAATGAAAAACACCTTCAAACTCGCTGCCTGTCTGCTGGCCTTGCTGGCGCTTCCGGCATCGGCGCAGGACCGCAAGGTCTATATGTCCTGGGCGCCGAAAGAGACGCCGGTGCCGTACGTGGCGCCCAACAAGCCGGTGACGCGGCTGGACCAGGTTCTGGCCAAACACGCCGGCCAGAAAAGCTGGACCGAAGATGCGATCGAGACCGAACGCTACAGCGCCAAATGGATCCAGATGGCGCCCGGCGAAAAGACGCGCACGCAATTCTATGGCGACGACCGCACCGTGTGGGTGGTGTGGGGCGGCAAGATCCGCTTCACCATCAAGGGTCAACAGCCTTTCGTGGCGAGCAAGGGTTTTCTGGTGCAGGTGCCATTGCGCGTACCTTACAGCATGGAGACAGTGGGTGACGAGCCGAGCTTGCGTTTCGAGATCACGCGCGGCCACAGCCTGCCCTCTTATCCGGTCGACAGCCGCGCCGATTTCGGTGCACCGCCTCCGCCCAAAGACGGCCAGCATTATGTGAAGGTGAGCTATCCAACCATGCCGGTCGGCGGCGGCATGGGAACCTATGACGACAAGAACAAGCCCTATCTGGATTTCATGAAGGACTATGTCCAGGACGATCCCACCGCAAAATTGAAAGGCCGGCTGCACCTGTTCGTCACCGATGCCGACAACCAGGCCGCCATCATTCGCGGCCAGGGCCAGCCGATCCCGCCCGACAGCAACAAGGGCCATTTCCATATCGGCAATGATGAGTTCTGGTTCATCCTGGAAGGCAAGATCGCCTATCAGATCGAAGGTATCGGCCTGGTCGTGGCCCAGGCCGGCGATGTGGTGCTGGTGCCGCCCAACCGCTGGCACCGCGCCAGCTTCGCGCCGGGGCAGGTTGATACGCGGCTGGCGTTCAATCGCAGCCCGACCATGCTGCACAATTACGATGCGGACGCGAACGGCACGCAGTAGTCGCAGCGAGTAGAGACCCACCTCCCCTTCGCGCGCGTAAGCGCGCATGAGGGGGAGGTGGCCGTAGCAGCGCTCGCGATGCGAAGGCCGGAGGGGGTCAGAAAGACAAAGTCATACCGTCATAAGCGGGCTCAACACCCGCCGGCAGTTCGCGCGAGAGCATGGCGTAATCCATATCGACATGCATGTTGGTGAG
>JANBPO010005718.1:0-41014 GCA_024336825.1 Amorphophallus titanum | reverse complement strand
ATCCAAAATATCCACCCTTCGAGGTGATGGACAACCAGCGCGACGGTCTCGCCCGGTTCGTCTGCCGTCTCACGCAACTCGGGAGCCAGGGATGAGCGTCAATCGCCTCCTGCTACGCCTCGCCGCGACGGCGGCGGCATCGAACTTCTGGGAGCCGCCCTTTCCCACCCTGGCCAACAACCTGGTCTTCGACAGCAAGATCGAGCCGATCGAGAACTTCAAGCCGGACGAGGCTTATCCAACCATCGTGGTCTATACCGACTACGACAAGAATTTCGCCGCCCATCAGGACATCTCGCACTACGATCGCACCATGACGATCACCTTCGAGCTGCTGATGGCGGTCATGACGCCGATCAACACCGAGAACCTGGACGAGGGCTACATCCTCAACCAGCCGCAGACCGACGCCGAACTCGAGGCCTCACTCGACGTGCTTGAGTGGCAGCTGTTCGAAAGCCTGCGCGCGAACAACTCGGCGGCCAACTGCTTCCGGACCCTCGTCTACGGCATCGACAATGTCGTCAGCCGGCGCGGCGCCACCACAGAGGGTGGCACCAAGATCGCGGCTCGGCAGATCACCTATGAAGGTCGGGTCATCCAGGAACTGTCCCTGCCGATGCTCCCGGCCTATGCCACAGAGTTCCTCAACGAGCTCGAGAGCAAGCCGGAAGGCGTGCCCCATGTCGCGCAGCAGCTGCGCGCGCTCTACATGATGGGCAACAATGCCGATGGACTCGAGCGGCTGCGCCGGACCATGGGATGGACGGCCGAGACCTTCGAAAAGCTGGGCTATCCACAGCCAGGCGCACCCATCCTGGGGACGCCGGTTGTCTGGCTCAACCAGAACGGGCTGCCGCTCAACTGAACAACGCGCGGGGAATGTCCACCCGCGTGTTGAGGGCGGCTCGATCGCGGTTTTTGCTGGACCTGCCGATCGCCGCCCGTCTATTCCCCGAGGTGCCCATGACCGACCTGTTCGCCCGGCTCATCAATCGCATCGGCCAACTCGAAGGCCAGATCGTGCAGCTGGCCAGAGCCCAGAACAACATGTTCCGCGAGGGCGTCGTCCTCGAAGTGGACGCCGCCAGAGGCATGGCCATAGTCGATACCGGCGGCGGCAAGACCAAGAAGGTGCCCTGGCTGCAGCGCGCCGGCTCGATCCGGGAATGGGACCCAGTCACCGTTGGCGAGCGAGTCGTTCTGATGTCGCCCAATGGTGATGTCGGCCGGGCAATGATCCTGCCCGGCGGCTTCTCCGACGCCTTCCCCCAGAACCACGACCAGCTGGCGGTCAAGCGGTCGGCGGCAAGGAAACCTACGAGGCCAAGCTCGACTGGGCCAAGGGGGTCTACTCGCCCAGCCAGAAGGGCAAGTTCAACGCCGCCATCCAGGCAGGCGGTGAGGAAGCGCAGGAAGCCTTGGAGCTTCTCAATGCCCGCTTCGAGAAAGCCAACCCGGACTTCCGACAGCCGGAGGACGGCAAGCCGAAGACCGAGGAGGCACCCAAACCCAAGAAGAAGCTGGGGCTCTCCCCCAAGAAGACCTCGGCTTCCTCCCAGAGTTCCGCAGGCGGCCAGCCGGTCAAGCCGTATGCCGACGCGGAAGAACACCGGAAGGCGCAGGCTGCGGCCTTGAAGTCCGGTGACAAGGCCGAACTCCAAGAAGTGCGGGCTCGGCTGGCTGCAAGCACGTTCTGGCGCTGAGCCGGGACACCTAACCCCAAACCACCACACACGACGAAAGGAAGCTCCATTTGAGCGACTACACCGATGCCGCATCACGGTTCGGCAAACGGGCTGGTGCCGGCGACGACCGCGCTCTGTTTCTGACGGAGTTCGGCGGGCTGGTCATCACGGCCTACAACGAGGCCATGGACTATATGGACCTCCGCTGGGTCAAGAACATCACGCAAGGCAAGTCGGATACCTTCCCGATCATTGGCCGGAAGCGCGATGCGGCTGAGCACGAGCCGGGCGAGATGATCCTCGGCGGCACCATCGAGAGCAACGACATTGAGATCACGCTCGACAAGATGGTCTACGACAGCGTGTTCATCCCCGAGATCGACGAGCTTATCTCGCACTTCGAGGTCCGTGGACCCTACGCCAACCAGCTTGGCCAGTCCCTCGGTTCCCTCCAGGCGAAGCGCGTTGCCATCATGCAAATCCTCGCGTCCCTCACGTATTGGTCCGGTGGATCGACCTAGGGTGTTCCTCAGGGCCAGCCGGCTCCGAGCTATTCCTACCACGCCAGCATGGCATCCTCGGCGTCTGAGCTTGAGGGTGGCTTGTGGTCGGCCCGCCAGTACCTCTTGGAGAATGAGATCAGCGGCAGCGAGCCGGTGGCCAAGCTGCGGTGGCAGCAGGTTCTCCTTCTGGCCCGCAACTTCGGCCTCACATCGGGCGACGTTTCGCGGCCTGAAGCCGGCTCCGGTAACCGCGTGACCGGCAAGGTGGAGAAATTCTGCGAGCACGGCACGATCGTTCACATCGACATCGACAACTCCGAGCTGAACAAAAATAAGACCGTTCGCCTGCCAATCCTCGGCGATCTCAAGGACGCGCTGATCCGGGTGAACCGTCTGCTCGATAAAAACGGCAAACATGAAAAACTTAGATCTTTGGGACCCTAATCACCCTGGATCAAAGCTATCTAACATGGGAGACTCTTCAGAACACTCCAGGGATCAGTCCTACCCCAAATTAGGACTCTAAGTTCGATCTAATCCCTAAATCCTAGGCAAACTCTATAAATAGGGTTCAGGTTCGACCTATGCAAACCCTTATTTTGGGTCGCAAAGTTCGGCAGTAAGGAGGTGTTATCTCAGGTTGGTCCTTTATAAGATTTTGTTCACCTTAGTTTTATCTAACTTTCCTCCAATTTTCGTGTGAGGAGAGCAAGTCTTTAAGGAGATAGAAGCTCCCAAAGTCGATGTCTTGTCGTAGTCTGCACAGGAGGTAGAGCATCCAACCAGTGAAGATCAAGAGATTAGAAGCCCTAAACGAGGTTAGTTCAAGTTGTGTATTTAGAACTTTTTGATTTCCTTTATATCTTCTACCTACCCTCTAATTTTCATGAACTTAGGTCAAGAGAATCAGAAGATAGAGGGGCGGGAAGTTGCTAGTTCGGCATAGGACGTGCAGAAGTTAGGGTCATCTTCTAGATAGAAATTCAGAGTTTCAAGCCCAAATCAGAGGTAGGTTATCTAATGGATGGCTAAAATAACATGTTAAGAGTAAAAGCCCTCTACTCTCTCCTAGTTTCATTGATTATACATGGAGTATTTCACGATTTTGTTCACTGCGCATATAGGGTTATTTCTAAATACATGCACCTTGTCATTAAGAAAAAGATATAAAAATTTGATTTAATTCACATAAATCCATGTATCTCCATGCTTTACTTTCTTCTACCTTGACTTACCTTCATAATTATTGAGGCTTTCATGCATCATTGCCCTAGAATAGGCCTTAATTGCGTGATTTTTGACCCTTCTACCGGGAAGGCAGAAGGCGGTCTTTTAATGACTGCATCTCTTGAAAGATGGTCTCGCGACAGACCGCATATTGCTAGAAATAGTCTTATGTAGACCGCTACTATGTTTCAGTTCCCTGCACTCTGTTAACTCGAAAGAGATGGCAGATTGACCCTATTGTGTATATGTTAAGCCTAGTTAATGAGGTTTTATTCCTAGTTATGGCTTTACCTTTATGAATTTGGTTATATTGTTCATCCATCATGATAGATCTCATGTTCTTAATATGTTTTAAACCTACTTTAAACTTATGATACTTTCGTGCCAAAACATATACTATTGTATTAATGCCATATTTTCACATGCTCCTGGATGTGTTTTAATGATGATTGATCATTTTTTTAACCACGATCCCGTATAATCAATTTTCTAAGGACTACATTACTTAGCCCTTGGTTCTACCCAATCTCACCGGGTAAAAGGTTAAACCTATCCTTGGACTGGGGTTTCCTAGGAATTGAATATCCTAGGCTCTGATACCACCAAAGACTATTACGGTAAAATATATGTCTTTAAGATTTAATCATGTAAATTTGTGCTCCTTAATTATCTTCAGGGAATGAGATTTGTAAATAGGTGTAAATGAGAATTATATAGATCAACATAGTTGTGAGTGATACAATTCGTGAATGTGAAGATATGAATGGATGCACTATTATAGATGATGAGAGCATATATACGAATAGGATTTTTTTTAAGAAAAGAAAACCTATTCTTAAGTTTTTTATTAACCGACATTAAAGTATTTTCCTACGTTTTTTAAAAAGTGATGTTAATCCTTACTCCTATGGTTCTTTTATTATGTGACCAAAGGTAATACTTACATTTTCAAAAACGTAGATTTGTCCTTTCATGTACTTGTCTATAAGTGACTTTTACCTACGCTTCTGTTGTACTATTCCTATCCTCCTAAAGCATAGGAACAGATCGATCTATACCTACGTTTTATTGAAACGTAGGAATAACCTATATTCACGCGAGCAAGTGCCACGCTTTGAAAGCGTGGCAAGGAAACATAGGTAAAGGATTTACCTACGTTTTTGGACCTATACTTATGATTTAGAAATGTAGGTAGAGGCCAATTTTCTTATAGTGAGGATTAAAGCATAATTTTGGGATCACGTGTCGAAACTCATGGAAGCTTGATTGGCATGGAAACCATATCCACATGGCAAAGTTTTGGAAGAATAAAAAGCATCTAAATATTTCCTCTGACCTGGACCAATGAGGTACCTAGGCCAATTAGGTGACAACTCTTATGGAATTATCTTGGAGGGGAAAACTTGTCACACGTGGCTGCTCTCTGGAAATTTTGATGACTATCAGAATATTCTTTCTCCACGTGGACCAATGGAGTTTGAAGGCTTGAAATTTTGAACTTGAAGAATAGGAAACCAATACTCAGTTTTCTCCCCTATAAATAGGATTGCCCTCCATTAGAGAGGAGCGCTGAAAAGCTACAGAAGTTTGAAGTATTCTGAGAGAGTTCCTCCTGAAAGAGAAGAGAGAAGAGAAATCCATCGAGGGAGGGAGAGAAGCTCGAGCAGCCAGCCACTTTAGTTGAAGTCTGCTTCAGATCAGAAGCTACATTTGTATCGTTTACATTTTCTGATCGTGAATTGTCTATTCTCATTTCTTTTATTCTCATTTCTTTTGTTTTTCTGTGTTCGCGATGCCGCTGACCGCCGAGGTCGCCAAGAGCTTCGGCATCGAGACCGACACGACCGGCCTCATGGTCGCGATCAAGCCGAGCCCCGAGGTGTTCACGAAGTTCAAGAGCGGCGAGTACACCGGATTTTCGATCGCGGGCATCGGCGAGCGCATCGAGGTGAAGTCGGCAGGCAAGGTCATCAAGTCCGCGCTCTACACCGACGAGGTCTCGGGCCACGCGCACAAGATCTGCGTCTACGAGGACGGCTCGATGTACGTCGAGTGGGCCACGATGGAGGGCGCGGAGAGCGGCCACTCGCACGGCATCGTATTCGAGGGCGGCACGCTGACCATCCTCGCGGACAGCGGCCACACGCACTCGCTCGCGGAGGGACAGCCCGGCGTCGTCATGGTCCCCGCCGAGACGATCGTGCTCGTCCAGAACGGCGCATCTCCGACGACGAATCGCATCGCGGCGAGCACCGCGCACGCGAAATCGACCCGCAACCGCAGCAACAGCGAAGGTGACGACATGAAGATCGTGATCCTGTCCGAGGCGCAGCACGCGCACTACTCGAAGCTGAGCGCATCCGAGCAGGAGGCGTTCGTCAACAAGTCTTCGGCCGATCGCGATGTCGACGTCCAGAAGGCGCTCGATGCCGACCCGGTCGTCTTCAAGGGCGAGCGCACCGGCATCGAGGTCCGCAAGAGCCAGGGCGACTTCGCGATGAAGATCGCGAAGCAGGCCGAGGACAACGCGGTCACCATGGCCAAGCAGGCCGAGGAGATCGCCAAGCGCGACGAGGCCATCGAGAAGGCCGAGGTTCGCAAGCAGGCGGCGGAGGTCCTCGGCGGCATGCCGGGCGCCGACGACACGCACGACTTCATCATCGCGTGCCTCCGCAAGGGCGGCGACAAGGTCAAGGCCGAGCAGGCGATCGAGACGCTCAAGGGCATGAAGGCGACCTCGACGATCGGCAAGCGCGCGCCGGGCGCCAGCGGCCAGGGCGAGCCGACCGATGTCGACGCGGATGGCGCGTACGAGAATCTCAAGAAGGGTCTCGAGATGTTCGCGAAGGCGAACAGCATCACGAAGAACGTCTGGACCGACGGACTCGCAAAGTTCGCCCAGACCGAGGAGGGCGCCGCTCTCAAGCGCGCCTACGACGAAGCCTACGTCGACTGGAACAAGAATATTCTGTTGAACCTCTTCGTCATCCGCGAGGTCGGCGGGGGCGACCTCTTCCAGGTGAAGACCACGAACCTCGAGAGTTCCGCGGTCGCGAACACGTACGCCCTGCCGGCTGATGTCCGGCGGATTTCAAATAAATCATCCTAATCAAACTTATTTTATTATCAAAATGAGCCTCACTTAATTGTAAATGCCCGGCATGAGTTGAAAAACGGACACAAGAACATGCGCATCAGATGTTCATGCGCATGTGAGGTTCCAATGACCACATCCTCGCCTAAAAAATGGGGTTATGGGGCGGCATTCTCACAAGAGTCACCCTGATGAAGAAATTAAGGTGACTAAACAAATGATAAAAATATGGACACCCTGGCGAAGAAGATGAGATACTTGAAAACAAGCGATGTGGGCCCCCTTGGGAGGTCAACACTGCATGCATCGGTGGTAGATCCAGGGCCACAGTCTTGCGTGGTGTTTTAATGAACAGCCCCTTCCATGGCATGTGATCTGATCATACATACATGGCAATTACATGGCGATCTTAGAATTTTCTAAGATCATTACATATCGATCTTCTTCTTTCTAATTTCTTTTTCAGATTCTCCAACTTATGCTGGATGTTTGGTTTGACATAAATGTTTATTAGTAATTTGGTTTGGCATAGAAGATGATATTTTAAGATATTCTTAATATTCTATGTCGAGCTAAATGACCTTTAAGGAAAATAAAATGCCGTCGGCTAGAACTTTTATTCAGTAAGCACTATATATTACTTAATAACTTGGCATCCATTTGCATTTTAAAATGGTGGTTTTGGATATAAATTATTGTGACCACCAAAATGACAGACCCTGTGATTCCTACATTAATCTAGATTCGCACATATATCAACATCAATGTGGCCTCTTCGCACATAAAAATTGTATTTTTATTTTTGGACCCAATTTTATACTTAAGATCCTATTTTAAAATATTTGGGTCAATCAGACCACTAGGCACTCTAATCTATTGACAACCCTTAGAACCATGTGATCTTCAGTGTGAAAACCATAACGTATCCCTAATTCGTGTTGAGTGAAATAATAAATTGCTAAGTTAAGAAATTTTATATTCTCAATTACATTTTAACTTCAACAAAATATTGAACTTACTTTCAATGCTTCCCAAGGGCCGCTTTGTTTTCAGAATAGCGGAGACGAGTACCACATTCGATAAAAGAGAATGTTTCAGAGGCCACACCGCCATCTCATGCACATCATCCCTAACCAACCCCGTTGCTCGTTTAACAAAGAAGGTCTAAAGGGCCTAAACACACTTCTTGCAAAATTTTTTATAAGATTACCGTCTTTACACGTTTATTTGTAGAGTTATCTCTTTTATTTCTATATCTTTTTTAATAATATTCTTATATTAATATAGTGTTAAACCAAGGAAACAGAATTTTCTGAGAAAGAGGTGAGTTTTGCAGCCTTCATACACACGAGTAAATCTAAAACCCAGAACATGAGCACTAAAATACCCATGCATAATTACAACTAAAAAGTTGTATCTATCTTTGCCCAAGACAATCAGCTTTGCCTTCACATTAACATCAGTTCAAGGGAGCATAAGTCAATAACTGAAGCATTAAAGCTGACTGTGGTACTCTTGCCCAAGAATCCCAGACATTTAATGTAAGCATGAACAAGAAGACTTACTCTATCAACTTAGAAAAATCTTTATAATGAAAGTTGGGCGGGAGTGGGGGTGGAGGGGGGGCTTCAACTTTATCACATGGCTCTGAAATACACTCCATCTAAATGGCATATGAAATATCTCCAGGGAAGGGGAAGCTGAAAGCAAAGGCCTGTATTTAGGTGTTCGGCGTCACCTACTATCCAGGGCACCTAGTAAGTCTGTATTTAGCAGTGGCACCTGTTAAGCCCTCTCCATTTGGAGGATGATGAAGAAAAAAATTCGAAAGACAGTTTTCAAGTGCTAAAGAACTGCTTTATCAATTCTTGGATGACAATGGCACAATATAATTGCAAGTGAATTATTTCACATGTAGAGACCAATATCAGATTACAATAAAATTTATCGTCTACATAAACTAGAAATAAAGAAAATGCTATACCTTGCATCATGGATGAAAATCTATACTTGGTTGTAATAGACTCGAGCTCTTGCATTGTCACAGTGTAGCAATCAACATACTTTACCTGCTCACGAGTCATGAATCAAGGTTATGGTTGTTTCTATAAAAGAAAAGTATAGATAATAACTGACTTAGATATCTACTATTTCACTGAACTATATTGGCAAAAGTTAGATAGCCTTCATAAGACAATGAGGATAACATTTGGAGAGATGCTCCAAAACAATTTACCTTGCTCTTCTTCAAAGTGCTGCATCGTAAATCCTGTAACAGAATTCATGAAACATGTACCAGGCCAGACACATCCCCAGTGCCTTCCAGTCAAGGAACCACATTAAGCCAGGCCTTCACCCAAGCCACATGGTTCAACCGCCTAGCTAGGAACATGTGGACCAGCAGGAGAAATGGCACGCCCACTCATCAGGATTGAAAAAAATATTCCTCACTTCCATTGGGATATATACGGATAAGTACTTCCACATTCTATTTCCAATCCCCTAAATTTGTTCCAGCTTTTCAGTCTGTTGATGTTGAATAAGCAATAGAAACACCTAGCCTTTGGAAGATCCTTTGTCTTCCAAATTTTCATCTCGGCCGGCCGATTTGGAGAGGAAGAAAGAATTCACAATCTCCCCGCTTTCATCTCAAGGTATTTTACGATCATCTTCTTATTTTTGAGGTAACCCCTCTGGCGATCACATCTCCATTGAAGCATCACATGCTTATGCCCCTTTTTCCCTTTCCCCTTATCTTACTATCTTATATTTTCTTTGATCTTTTGATGTCTTTGAGTGACATTGTTCACACCTGCGCTCCGAAAAAGCTCAGGAAATGGCCGGATACGGTTATGAGGAGTTCGAGGCCAGAGCCTTCGTAGAATACCCCTCGGGTCATAGCCCCCAGGGTGAGCCACGTGTCCACGCCATGGTCATAGGCCCTTCTTCTAATCCCTCATAAGAGGTGCAAGCCATCATTGGGGGCGCCTCCCCACCTCAGGATATCGCCTCTTTGCTGGATGTCCTCGCCAACACAGAGCTCACCCTAGAGCAATTTCGAGCCTTTCAGGTCATTTTGAAGGGAAAATCAATTTCTCTTGCTCCCTAGGAGCAAACTCTGGCTACTACTTCCGCTCCCCAGGAGCTAGCCCAGGGCAGATCTGCTGCCATGCCTCTTCGACAGCCAACTTCGGCTGCCACACCTCTCCAAGAGCCAGTACAAGTCATTCCCTCTCTCTCATTTCACGGGTAGGTGAGCCAGCAGCCTCCCTCCTTCCAATTCCCTTCACAGTCTCAAACCCCTATCGTTCCTCATGCACCACCTCAACTTGATCCATCTACTGTCAGGCAACCACAATACCCCACCCATATGGGGTACCCTTCCCAGGCCCCCAGGAGGCCTCTTCCTCCTGAGTGGTAGGCGCCACTTGCACCCATCGATGACATCACCCAATCACTCCTCCACAAGTTAAATAAAATGGATGAGCAATTTTGGGACTTGAAAAAGATGGTGGATGTAAAGTCTACTCCCGAGGTCTCCTTGCCAATTCTTCTGGTGTTCCACCTTCCTCCCTCCGAAATGCCTACGTACCGAAGGTACAATGGCATTGGCAATCCCTTCATCCATCTTAAGGACTTCATGTACGAGTCCTCCTTTTGGAAAAATGATCAAAGGTCCCTGGCATATCTCTTCCGGAGATCATTGGAGGGCCCCACTCTAGAATGGTTCTACTCTCTAGAGCCGAGCGAGGTTGATAATTTTGATGCCATCCAAAGAAAATTCCTTCAAAAGTATCAGGACCGGGTCGGCCCATCCCATTCCATTATCGACCTGGTGGCTGAAAAAATGAGGACGGATGAAGATTTCGTCCAATATGCTGACAGATGGAGGTCACTGGCAGAGAGAATAAGGGACACCCTCTCAGAGTCAGAATAAGTTAAGATGATCGTGTCTAACACCACCCCGCAGTTTAGGCACGTCTTGGCCATGAATAAGCTCACCACCATAGAGAAGCTGTATGAGAGAGCCAGATATGTCCAAACCCAGCTGAAAGACTCTCCTCTCATGCACATGTTTGAGCCAGCAAAGCCCAAGATCGTCAGGAAAATAAACACTAGTGTCCAAGGTGGTGTAACAAAAGGGGTCATAACGAATGAGCAGGTGAGCACAGTTGGCAGCCCTAATCAACCAACCAACCCAAGATTCCCATACATGCCACGACTTCCCCTCCAACAGGGTCCATACCCCTCTCATCCTCCACCTCAAAACAATCCTCCTCAGAACAATATGCCTCAATCATTTCAACCCCCGCAACAACAACCACCTCCCCAGTACCACCAAGTTCCACCCCTGGGAATTACTGTCCTCCCCAACAACAAAGGAGGCCAGTTGGCCTCAAGAGAGCCCATCATCCACCATTGCCAGAATCATTGCTAGACATATTGAATGCCCTCATGGTTGCCAATGTGCTCACCCTGCCTAAGAAAAGACCTGCATGGCCCTTGAATGTTGATACTTCTAGATACTGTGTTTTCCATAGACAACCAGGTCATATAGTGGAAAATTCCTTCCATTTTAAAGATTATAGTTATGATATCAATGATGAAGGTGGGATCGACTGGGATGAAATGAGATGATACATCGCCATACTAAAGGCCAAGAGACCTCCTCCCATACCACAATTCCAACAGCAACAACAACAACAATCACAGCAACAACAATAGGGCCCACAACAGCAGCCCAATATGGTCATTGTTCAGAACCCCCTTCCGGAGCACCCCCAGCCCAACCATCAGGTCAACCCCATTTTCTATTTCCCAGAAGTTGGAAGAGGGCAGGGTTGGCATGTAGAAAACACTTCCGTTCTGGCTACCAACCATATTCCTAGTCAACCTCCACGCCTTACTCGGCCAACACCCCTCTCCCCCCAACCCGCATCACAACCTGTAACAAGGCCTTATCCCTCATTCCCGCAGCCGTCACGTCCCCTCATCCGCATCTCTGCCACTAACTCCCTATTGATACACTAGCAACCACCATCCACTACACCCCCATTACCCTCCAAGCCTCTCATCCTCTCTCAACCTTCCACTTCGCCCCCTACCTCCACTATACCTTCACCTAGCCCTCAAAGCCTCTCATTATCTCTCGGTCAACCACCTTGTCGTCCGCTTCCATGCCTTCACCTTTACCCTTGTTGGCATCCGCTTATTTTCTCTAAATTAATTGAGAATTAAGCATAGAGAAATATTCCCTAAATAGATCAAAATGGCACAATGCCAAAGGTGCTCTACTAGTCAAGTCAGCCTTGGAAATCGAGATGCGTCGCCAGGCCAAGTGGCACGACATAATAACCGAGGATCACTCCTAAGCACAGGGCACTGCACCAGTCAATTTCCTAGTAACCGAGCCGGATCCAAGGTTTGGGACAACTTGCCACATCGAGTGGCACTCTGAAGAGATTCGGGGATCACCCCCGAACACCCTACATACGGTATCACACCACCGGCACCTCAACGACCGGGTTAATCCCGATCTCAGAACATCCTACTGTATCATATGACTTGTCGCCAAGGAGCGAGGGTCACCCTGACCACCAGATAAATGGCATTATCATGTTGACGCCCCAGTCACTGGGCCCAACCAAGGGTCCTAACTAGCTAGCCGTAACCTGTGGCAACATCAACAATCGATCGGGCCCACTCCCGATCACTCAGTTTGCGGGTTTACCCACGCTCAACACAGCTACCCGAGCTGACCCGGGGGCACCCTAACTACACGCCACGTCATGTGGCACCCAGCAACGAGATCGGGGTCTATCCCCGAGTCGCCTCCCTCCATCCCTATGAAGTCAAAGGAAGACCCATCTGGGCCAACCACATGCTTCAGGAGCTCGTAACGCCCTTATACGGCTTACACACGTGCGTCAGGAATTTCCCCGAGCACCGGGTGGGCGCGTATGCTCCAGACACTCTACAACAAGCCAGAGCCTAACCCAGGACTTCTAGCAACCCATCACGTCATGCACTGCCATCGTGCACCCTCACACGCAGATCGACCTGTGCGGTCAGGTCGCGGGGATCAAGGGGGTAGCGTCCCTTGGGAGGGTTTCCCGGGGCAGAGCCCCCTTCATGGGTGTGCCATTGAAGGGCTCCCTGGGCATGCCGTTCAAGGGCTTCATGGGCGTGTTAGAAAAATATAAAAAATTACCTCTGCGATCCTCGGAAGACGCACAACGCAGTGGTACTATTCCGGAGTCAGAGAACGCACCGGTTTACCCTGCACAGCGTTCTGAAGGCACATCAGAGAAAAATACACATAAATATCCGAAAGAAAATCAGGGGCATTACACTAGGGGTCATTCATTCTTGTTAGTTTGATTATCACACTAGCTATTTGTCGCCAGGTGATGGACCCCGAGCTACCTCGCATTTTGTCAATGACTAAGGTGGAGTTTGGTGATGATGAGGTGGTGAGATTCTGAGGCAGGTTGTATGTCTCAGTTGAGGAACAGATGAGGAAAGTTGTTTTGAAGGAGGCGCATGGTTCCCGCTACGTTGTGAATCCATGAGCAACAAAGATGTATCACAATCTGAAGAGGCAATTTTGGTGGCCAGGTATGAAGAAGAATGTAGCTGAGTTTGTGGCCAGGTGCTTACCATGTTAGCAGGTGAAAGCGGAGCCTCAGCGGCCAGGTGGCACTTTGCAGCCTTTAGAGATTTCTGCATGAAAATGGGACTATGTGACTACGGATTTTATGGTTGGCTTGTCGAGGACTCAGAGTGGCCATGATAGTATTTGGTTGCTAGTTGACACGTTGACTAAGACCGTCAGGTTGTTGCCGATCAAGGTGAGTTGGGGAGTCCATAGAATGGCCAAATTTTATGTGGAGCTGATTGTTCCCTTGCACGACATTCATATCTTTGTTGTGTCTGATCGAGATTCCCACTTTAGATTTTTGGAGGAGCTTTTAGAAGGCCTTGGGAACAGAATTGACTTTCAGCTCAGCTTATCAGCCTTAGTCTGATGGACGGTCAGAGAGAACTATCCAGACCCTGAAGAATATGTTGAGAGCTTGTTGCCTAGAGTGGCAAGAGTCGTGGATTCATCATTTGTCATTGGTGGAATTCACCTGCAACAATAGCCATCATTCCAGTCTGGGCATGGCGCCTTACGTTTGTATGGCCGACCGTGTCACACTCCACTTAATTGGTTTGAGGTTGGTGAGCAAGTCATGATTGGACCAGAGTTGGTGTAGCAGTGTGTTGAGGTAGTATAGCTGATTAGGCAGAGGCCACAGGTAGCTTAAAGCCTACAGAAGAGCTATGCCGATCAATGGAGGTGACCTCTTACCTTTGAAGTGGGAGATCAGGTGTTCTTGAAAGTCTCCCCTATGAAAAATGTAGTACGATTTGTTGGGTCCCGCGATCAATGACACCCAAGAGGGGGGTGAATTGGGTGTTTACCAATTATAACAAAACTCTTTGCCGTTTAATGCGGCATCTTTGGAATATTGACTTTGAAGTCTCTAGACTTTGGTTTATAGTTCCAGATGATTTCCGACACGTGCCGAACCAGTGTCAGATTACTCAGGTTTCAACCTGATTTAGCCTTCGACACTGTGATTTGTGCCACCAAGCCTATTCTGTGGATGCGTGTGACATATTCATCGTGTGGGCTACTCCTCGAAGTAATTTCACCATGATTGGGCATCTTTTCGACCTCCTACGGACCTTTTTGGCATGATATGTGCCATGATCGAGTCACTCAGGTTTTGTGCTGATATTGCCTTCGACACCCTGTTTTGATGGACTAGGGATATTTCTTCATCTCGGGAAATTTCCTTACTAGGTGGCAGACCACCAGGTGTATTTTCATTTTCATCAGACGAGGTGTGAGGTTTGTTCAGCACAAACACGTCGATGCTGGTTTATTGGGTTTGTTGATTACGGCTTGCCATATAGCATTGCCAAGTTGATGCGGAATCTTTTTAGACGTCTCGAATATTCTTTTGAGCTCCTAGGTCTCGCTTTAGCAATTATCTCCCGCGGATGCACATTTTTTCTTTTCTTCTTTTCCTTCAGTTCGATATTTATTCGGCTTCCGCCATTCTTTCTTTTTCTTCTTTTCTTCTCTACCCATGTAGGAGCACTCAGTCGGAGCTTAAGGCATGTAGAAACATCATAGAGAAAGTTTTCAGTGTCCACAAATGCCCCCCACCCGTGGGTGTCGCAGGCGAGGGATGAGTATGCGGGGCATGCGGGTGCAGATTTCTTCATAACCCCACTGAAGTAGACTCTGGTGGTACTAAGGGCTTGTGCTGTAGTGGGACGACGGATTTTAGAAAGGGTGATAATGTTTCAACTAGTCTTTAGATGGAAAGTCTAAACTGTTGGGTTTCAGCGATTGGGCTTGATAAGAAATCAAGCACCGACCTTGCAAGGAAAGTGATTTTAAGCCAGTCTTAGACGAAATTGTGAATGTGTCACTTAGTGTGATGTAAAGAATAGTAAATAAAACTGATGGAAACTAACTGGAGAAAAGGAAGTTGATGAAATAAAGGGGAGCACGTGGTGCTCAATGGAACATGATCGCCAGAGGAATATCCTCAATATATTGGAAAGGAGTGATCACGAGAGATACCTAATGAAACGAGGATGTGGATTCTTCTTCCGCCTTCAACTGGCCAGCCAGCTAAAGGGGGTCTCTTCTTTTGATTACCTTGAAATAAATGAAGACAAATAGAAGAGCACTGAATTAGAAACGGGTCGTGCAGTATCAACTCTCAATTAAAGGGGGGCGGACGACCTTCCTCTGGGTTTCTCTTTTTTTTTACTATTGTTTCTTCCCCTTTGTTTTTGGTTCTGTGCACAGCACAGCAGAGAGATGGGGAGGGGCCGATGGGCCCCCTCCCATGGGCGCACACAACCCGGAGGAGGGACCTCTGGGTTTGCAGACCCGGAGGTGGCTCCCCCGATCTACAACACACGGAGGTGGGCACCTCTGGGTCCCTGGTCTGCTACACCCGGAGTGGAGGTGGGCACCTCCAGGTTTGCAGACCTGGAGGTGGGCACCTCTGGGTTTGCAGAACAGGTCTGCTCAAGAGAGGGAGAAAAGGGGGCGGCCCTAGTCCCTAGTCCAGTCAACTTAAAAAGCTATAAAAGTCTGCCCAGCTATCTTTTTCCACCATTTTTTGAAGCCTTCTACTCCTCTCAGCAGATTAGTACATCGGCAGTCTTTTTCTTTTGGCTTTTGCTGACTTCTCGGACTCGTGCTGCTGTCCTTGTCACTGGAGCATAGGGATAGCCTTGTTATCCCTTAAAAATGCCTCCCAGATGCCGAGGACTGCCATTTACTTGACTTCTTGTTGCGTAGGTGTGTAATTTTAACACGCCCGTTACGTGATCGATGAAATGCTTGTGTGTTAAAACACACTAATCTTTATATGAAACTTCACCTAGTAAGATGTCGAGGGTGCTTGAACTTAAACCCATTATGACGGCTGTGATTTAAATCACTTAACGTCGTCATTTTAGGGGAGTTGTTTCAGGTGTTTGATGAAATGACTGTGTTAAAAACACACTACTACTTGCATTGATCTTCGCCCAATGAGGTGCGGGGGGCGTTTGAACTCCAACCCCGTATAACGACTGCGATTTGAATCGCTTGACACCATCATTTAGCGGAGTTAACTTCAGGTGTTTGATGGAATGACTATGTTAAAACATGCAACCCTCTCTTCAAACCATCATGTAAATTTAATTTATTTACCTTGGTTCAAAAACTAATATATATATTTCCCACTTCCCCATGTCTTGCTCCTAATATCCTACTATGTCCGACTATCCATGCCAACCATAGAAACTCGTGCGTGTCCCACATAGCAAAACAAGATGTTGTCTCATAAACTCCTGGTCTTGACAAAACTAAATGTATGTGTATGAGCAAGTAAACTATGCATTCAAGATCATTATCATCATTATTAGAGCCTCATGTCATTTATTTGTGGTAACCTACATGAAACCTATCCCGCCACAATATTTCCTCTAGTGCATGTCTGTAGTTAAACCTAGAAAAATCATGTCCTTGTTTTAGAATTAGAAATGAGGATTCAGAAGATCACAAATTGATCGATCAAACAGAGATTCAGCAACTAAAAGAAAGATCGCTTATAAAATATTCGTCTTCAAATTTAAGGTCTTTATAAGTGTTGAAAACATAAATGCGGACCTTATTATCTTTCAACAATTTTACTACCACCTCAATTTTAAGAATCGGATGAATATTTGTGAGGTGAGAATAGATCGAAGGGAGAGGAGTTTCAATCAAAGGGTCAGTGTCAAGGAGATAAGAAAAATCAAAAGTGAAAGAAACATTCTCCTCAACACCATAAAACTTGGAAGGCTCAATAGAATCAGACAAATCGGCCAACATGAAAGTATCCACCATATAGTGAGAGTTGCCAATGTCACAAATAGATAAAAAATCAATGCCCCCCTATTGGCACCCGAAATATGATCAATGGCAATCACGCCTAAACGATAAGAAGAATGCGGCCTACCGAAGTGCAAAAGTCAAAGAAAACCAATACACAAGGGTCCTGGCGGACTGCTAAAGCCTCAGATTATCTGATGAGAACGTCAGGGACTCCACCTCCGGATGGTCAGAAGAAATCTGCTACAAACCGATAGTGCCGTGCAGCTGTACTGAACAAACCCCATCCGTCATCCGATCAGGACAAGAATGTACCTGGTGGTCCGTCACCTGATAAGAAACCCCCCTGAGGTTAAGGAACATCTCTGACTCCTCAGAACAAGGTGTCGAAGGCCGTATTAGTGGAAGACCTGAGTAATTCAGCACGGGTACATCTTCTTGATGGATAGGTCCATTAGCGATCGAATAGTAGCCCGGCGAGGGTGAAAACACCCCGGGTAGTGGCCCACTCCCCGGGAATGTTATAAATATAAGTGAAGCCAGTCCAGTAGCACAGATCACAGTGCTGAAGGCCATGACAGTGGAAAACCCAAGTGACCGGGCTAAAGGCCTGGACAACACCGAAATTGGCCATTCAGTGGCCTGAAGGCTTTCCCGGTGTTTTCCATGGTGATTCCATAGGGCCACGATGAGATGAAAGATCGAGCTGACTCATGGAGGCAGTTCGAGACCCGCAGGTCGACTCCAGCTCGAACAAGCATGGCACACATAGATAATGATGAGCTCGGGGTCCTTTTCTGTACCAAGATTAATTTCTTTCGTGGGTTCATCCACTGCCGACGACAGTTCATCAAACCACTTTAAACCTTATGCATATAAATCGGCAGTGTCATCCACATCGCTATCCTTGTAATCGATCGGGTCCTTCTCATCTACGATCTCATAAACACCTAATCCAATCTCTATCTGCCGTTTTATTGCTTTACCCGCACAGAGTCGACTCCATATTTGGGGAGTCGACTCCATACCCAATTTTTCCCTTTTTGGCTTTCCACTTAGGTGCTAAGTGCTATCACCAGTCACCCTGGTCACCCCATATCTATAGCCAGCACATTTCTACACCTAGCCAGTTGACTCGACCACCGTAACTAAGTTGATGGTCGAAAGGATGATCGAGATGAAGCTCGCCGAGCGAGGTGAAGGTGATTATGTTACATTTGATGCTTATCGGATGCCATACCCACTGCATCATGTAGCCAAGTGGCTCCCTCCGGGAATCAATAAGCCACCGAAGTTTGACAAGTTCAACCGGTAGGGGTCCCCGAAAGAACATATTGCATGCTACCTGATCGTCATGGGCCATTTGACTGCAGATGAGTCATATTTGCAGAAATTCTTTGGGTCCTTGTTAACCAGGCTCGCATTTGAATGGTACTCCAGCCTACCGGTCAGGTCGATCAGCGACTGGCCGGATATGCAGAAGAAGTTCAGAGAGAGGTTTCATGTCACCGAGAGGGAGGTTACAGTGGCGAAATTATACTCAACAAGGCAGAGGCCAGATGAAATGGCTCTCGACTATATTAAGAGGTGGAGGAACCACAGAATGAGATGCAAACGACCCTCGCATCAGAAGGACGTTGTACAAATCTGTATACAGAACATCAGGAGGGAGGTACTGGAAAACATGATTGGCATGGAAATACAGTCTTTTGACCATCTAAACAACGTGGTGGCTGAAATTGAAGCTTTCCTAACGAAAGATGCCTCGACAACAACTAGTGCCACCATGCAGAAAGCAAAGGCAACAGAGCGGCGCCTGGCACCTAAAGAAGCAAACACCCTTGATATTAAAACATTTGAACAACAAAGAGACAAGGACAAGAAGGAACCTGTGGCCCAGCCCGATAAAATCGAAGAAAAGAAGGAGGGTCCCTCTCTCAGGGACAAGATGAAGAAGGCTTACTTTTTTCCCAAAGAGAAGTGTTGACATCCATTTTTTGACGATAAGTTGAGTCATTCCTCTTACCATCATTTGTTGATGTCTCGAGTTGTCCATTACTCATTGGGCTATTTCTGGGCACATCTTTGGGCTTATTTTACGGTTACCTCCCTCCCTGGCCCAGTCTGCAGAAATTTAGGACTTAATGGGCCTTGATTTTGCTTGATTTATCTGATTTTTATCAATTTCAAGCATCCTGGTCTTACGCAGTCAATCACCTGGACGTTTCGTGCCTAGGCGGTCGATTTATAGCCGTTCGAATGTCAAGTAGGATGCATGATTGGTCCATATTTGGATGTAACGGCCCTCCTTCATCCATCACTAGTCATATGCATGCCTAAAAGCAGCTCAGTTTCTGTACATCAAAATGTTGATAATTTTCTTTGCACTTACCGTTCTGTCTTTCAATCATTGTGGTCTGGTACGAAGTTTGCAAGAAGGGAGGGCTGCTTGGCATACTTCATGGCCTCTAGCGGTGATCCGGCAAAGCTATATGACGAGGACGGACTCCCCATGTCCAACAAAGTCTGATTTTTTGAGGACTCACTTTGATAATCGAACGAGGGTCAATTAGAGTGAGTTATTCTGTTTATTCGTCTTTAATAGAGTTTGATAGTAGAGTTAAATGTACTCGAGATCAGTTAAGAGTTAAAAATTTTATTCTAAAATTAACTCATTTGATTCTCTCACACGAAATATCCTATCTGATCCCGATTAAGATAAGTAACAAAACAAAAATTTGAAAACTAAAGAAATAACCCTCTTGAACTCGCGTGGATTAGCTTATCCTAATCTATTATCAAACTTGCCCTTACTTCCACTTTGACCCGAATAATTGGGAACTTCACATGTGATTGCAAGCTCAAATAAAACAAGTGTTGTCTGAATTACCCATTGGGATCTTTTAGCGATTTAAGACTGCAAACATGCTCCTGAATCAATTGTTTTTTTTTCTTTTTCATCTCCTTGGAGCATTGTCGCTTTTGGAGGGTTGTAGGCAGATGTTGCCGTCAAGCTGTTGCGGGGTGTTCTCCTGTCTCAGCGGCGGGAGGAATTATAAGTCACTCCTAGCTGGTACCCTGGTGAGCCACGCAATCAAGAATTTTGTTGTGGTAAGCTTCTCGGTTCGGCCATGTCTTCATGATCCGCCTTTTTATCCTTTATCGGACCTGACTTTCCATTTTGCAAGCCGCCAATTACATGCCCGCCGTAGCCCCCCGGGATGTGGAGAAGGCGACTAAAGAGGCGGGCCCGCTAGTTCATCACCCTTACCTAAAAAGGTCGCTAGAGGAGGCGGAGGGAGGCCACAGGAGATGTGGTGATCCAAGCGGCCAGGGTGAAGAAACAACTCATGGCTACCAAGGTCGAGTTAACCGAGTTGAGGGCCGCTTGGGGACGAGTGAACATCTGAGCGGTCGGCCCCCGTGGAGAGCAATTCTGGGGGGGCAGGAGCCTGGCCGGGCCTCCCTCGAGGAGGTGAAGGCGGCGCCCAGGCCTCGACCTCAGGGGAATTTCCTTCTAAATCACTACGACACACTAATTTTGTAGGGTGTTTGATTACCGAAATCGTCCGCCACGGCGAAACCGGCCTCCTCGTCCCGGTGGACGACCCGCCCGCGCTCGCCGCCGCCGTGCGCGATCTCCTCGCCGATCCCGCCGCCCTCCGCCGCATGGGCGCCACCGCCCGCCTCCGCGTCTTGGAAAAATTCACCATGACCCGCTGCGCCGCCGATTACGCACGCATTTACGACCGCGTGACGCCTCGTCCGCCAAATCCCTGACCCGGGAAAACCCGTCAAATGGACGCCGACTTCCCCTTCCTGCCCCCTGTGCCCGAACCCCGGGTCGATCCTCTCGCCTCCCCCGATTTTATCATCGGAGGCGTTGCCAAGAGCGGCTCCTCCTCGCTCGCCCGCTTCGGCCACAATTGGCACATCTCCCAAACGCGCGGCAGCCGCCACCGCGAGTACACGCTGTTGACGACGTATCGGCGGTATCGATGGGCGACGGAACTGGCGGTGGCGAATCGATTGCCGCGCGCGATGACCCGCTTACTGCACGCCACGGCCGTGATCGCCGATGTGCCGCACGACGCCGCGCTGGCGACGCTCGATCTGCTCGACCAGTTCGACGGCATCACGAGCCGTCTGATCCAAATCGGCGTCCTCGCCGACCGCTACCAGATGCGCGACCGGCAGACGGGCCCCTACGCGGAATTCGACTTCGCCAACCTGGGCATCAGCCAGGAGCCGTTCAGCTACCAGCACGACACGGTGAAGTCGACGGAGGCGGGCGGCAAGTTCCGCCTGTTCAACGGCCAGGCCCAGGTCAACGTCTCGGCCTTCCACATCGAGTGGGACAACGTGCAGTTCGTGGTGTCCTTGCCGCTGTGCGCCTTCTCCTACATCGCCAACGCGGCCACCGCCGCCAGCGACGGCGGCGAGGTGCAGGCGACCGGGCGCGTCGGGCCGTTCACGATCAACGGCAACCTGGCCTACGACAACGCCCGCTACACGGCCACCGTGCACAACCTGAACGGCACCGTCCTGGCCAACAAGGGCGACAACCTCGGGGTGCCGGACTGGACCGCCAACGTCGGCGTGCAGTACGACAGCATGCTGATGAGCGTGCCGTACTACGTGCGGGCCGACTACAGCTACACCGGCAACTACATGCGCACGACGGGCAAGGGCTCGGCCAGCTACAACGCCGCTGTGACGGCGAACTTCATCAACGGCGACGAGACCCACATCATCAACGCCCGCGCCGGCTTCTACATCAAGGACCTCGAGGTGGCCGCCTACGTGAAGAACGCCGGCAACTCGCTGGAATGGATCAACAAGAACCAGGCCAACGGCAACTGAGTATAGAAGTGAAGAGAGAAAAGGAAGGGGAAAAGAGGAAGAGGAGGGAGCAAAAGGAGCATGCGTGGATGCTATATGGAGGGTGATCGCCAGAGACTATGGGCCTCAAATGATAATAACCATAAATAACAAGGAGGGATCGTGAATAAATACATTTGAAGCGGGGGATTATGAGTGTCACTGTCTCTTCCGATCGGCTGACCGATAAAGAGGGTTCTTCTTGTGTTTATTACCCTTGCAAAATATAAATAAACACCAATAAAAGATATGGATTAGAAATCAAGTGTGTAGCATCAAATTCTTTACATAAGATAAACATGAAACCAAGGTAATGAACACACCTTGTTAGCGTTAGCTTTAAACCCCTCTGCAAAAGGGTTGGAAGAGCATGATGATATGCAAAGAGGAGGGTGCAAGTGTTGCACTACGGGAGAAGTGCTAGAGTGCACAAGATGGAGATCTCAATGTTAAGATAAGAAAGATAAAAGAAGGAGGAAGAAACATGATGCATGAACATGAACTAAATGCATAAAGAAAGTAAGGAGAGGAGATGAGAAATAGGCTTATTGGATTTTCTCCATGGAAGGGGCTTCAATGTGGCTTCAAGTGACTCCAAGGATGTAGCTTTGGTGTTCATGGGAGTCTTCCCTTGAGCCTCCGAACCGACAACACCTCCCCTTGAATTGAAGAATCGGCCTCCTTGAACATGGGGGGAGGGGTCCTATATATAGGGCCAAAATTTGTAAGTTTAATTCAAGCAAAAATAGCAAAACCAATTTTAATGAGATTTGGAAAGAGATATTCATCACCCAAGTGTCCTCCTGGCCTTAGAAAGCCTTAGGGACCCTTTCTCAAGTGGAAGAGGACCTCAAAATGGAGAAAGAAAGAGGTTCTGTCCGGATTCAACAGTTGCAGGAAAATGGCATCCACCACAGGGGTCGCCCATTAAATGGATGTCTAATAGAAGAGGTGCTAATTGGAAGTGAAATATGGAAGGTTCAAAAATTCCTGAAATTGGAAAAAATGGCATCTAGAACGCCCATCGCTAATTATAAATTTGTATGAATTTTGGATGGAGTTAAAAGCTTAAAATATGAAAATGGAAATAGCGACCAGGGGGCCGAATGCTCATTCCTGAATTAGCGACCTTCCGGATAGTTGCAGAATCAAAAATAATTTGAATTCAGCTCAAAATATGTAGAAAAGAATTGACGCCTTTCCGTCCGGTCGCCAATTAAAGAATTGGTGACCTTCCCGTGTGACACCTGTTATGCCCCCTGGGGAGAATGTTATTCAAACCTATTTATAGAGGGGAGGTCGAAACGACGAAAACAAAAAAAAGGAAGAAATAGGGAAAAGAAGAAGAAACGAGAGAGAGAACGAACAAGAGGAGGATTTGGGCCATTGGCATATCCTTTTTAATAGGATGAGAAAGCCAATCGCCCATTTCCTGAAACATGCCGTTAATATTCATGTTTCAGTTCCTCTTATATTAGCCGCCCGACGGGAGCGAGCCGGCGAACACGACTTGCGAGGCTTGCGAGAAGTATTCAAAGCCAACCATAAGGTTAGCGTTGGCATTCACCGTCGCCGGGTTAATCGTGATCTGCGTATTACCGAATTGCTGCGTCGAAATCGGTTTCGGGCGGCTGTCGAAATAGTAAACGCCAGCGGGGGGGTCGGCCAGGAACGTAGTGCGAGCGAGAAGCGCGGCCTCGTTAGGGCCGTACTTCCAGATATTAGAAGAGTTGGCCGTTTGCAAAGCGAAGTAATTCACATCGCTTCCGGTTCCAAGCGTCCCGCCGTTGTCATAGACAACCACAGTTGAGAGGACGCTACGGAAGTTAGCAAAGGGAATGCCGTAGTCTTGACCAGCAACAAGGCCCGTCAGGGACGTGTTATTAAGCTGATAAAGAAGTTGCATATCCATTTGCGGCAAAATCGGCTGATCACCGTTCATGGGGATTTGGTCAATATAGTCTTGCCAAACCGTGACGGTAACATTCGTTCCGGTTTTCCAGCCGCCTGTAGTGCCGCTATAAACCGCCAGGGTCGCGTCTCCAGAGGCAACAACCGGCGTCGGATTGATCGTCAGTTGAAGATTGGCGACGGCGTTGACAACGCCCGCCCACATCGCACCACGGAAATCGGCTTTTCCGTAGGAGAGGGGGATATAGTAATAGAATTGCACGGAGGCATCCGCACCAGCCGCGAGCGTCGAGGCCGCGCTTTGAACGGTCCAGTTGTTGCCGTAGTTCACCGGAACGTTTGGGGCATAGGCCGCGCCGAAAACCATAGGTTGGCGGGCGCTATTGATCAAACCGATATGCCAACCTTGCGTTTGGTGACGCACTTGGTTGTTAGTATCGGTGAAAACAATATTCGTCAGCACATTAGACGCGCCGAATTGCGTGCGAGTGAGACCTGCCGAGCCGTGCGTATTAGTAATAGTGCCTTGCACCTTGACGAGAAATCCGCGAATAAGGCCCACATTTTGCGGGACAATATTGAGGATGTTTTGGCTCGCCGGAACAACGCCGTTGCTGTAAATCTGTTGAAGGCGATCAACGCCCACCATACGGATTAGACTAGCCGCGTAGAACCAGTAGAAACCCCTCTGAACCCAAACCTAGGGCCAGGTTTCCACACCCACTCGACCCCGGTCGAGGGGAAAACAACGAGGATCATTCCTCAGGTCCCAAAACACAAAAAGGAGGGGAAATGAGGGGGAAAACACTGATCGATCCGACGAATCTGTAGCTCACCCCAAAATCATGCTTTTGAACTCCCGGCGTGAAATAACCCACTCTCGGCTCACCTCGGCCTACGAAACTCACGCGAAATGTAATACTCGGGTTAGGTGTTGGCACTAATTTTTGCCTAAAAAAAGAAAAGAGAAGACCTCCATCTCACAGCAAGTCTGCACCTCATCCCTCCCAGTAGGGACAGTAACAACAGAGCGAGGATCCTTCCCCAGGGTGGCAAATCACCTCATCCCTCTGGGGTGAAACATCTCATCCCTCCCAGGGACACTAGAGACTCAGGGTGAGCAGCAGACCGAGTGAATATCCCTCTGGGGTGGAAATATAGCAGTCCGGAGTGAGACCAACCTGCCGTAGTGGATAGTATGGACCTCCGGGGTGGACAATAAAAGGAGCTTCCTGTCCGGGGTAAACCACCTCCGAGGTGGGCAACAACAGCCTCTGGCTAGACAGGTCCGGGGTAGACATCTCCCTTGGGGTGTGCCTCTCCCAGCGGGGTGAGCCTCCCCTCCCAACAGGGACAGGAGAACAGCTTCGGGGCGAACCTGCACACAACTTCCATCTCTCTCCCGAACACCAGCAGCGGGGTGAACAGCAACCCAACCAGTAGCCCAGCGGGGTTAAACCTTGCCAAACCCTCTTCATGGACCTCCCACAACAACAATGGGGTTGGACAGCAGTCCGAGGTGAGCCTCCTGCGTGCAGTAGCGAGGTGAAATACTCGCAGCCTAGCACTGTTCAACCAGTGGGGTGAAACCCACAGCAACAGTAGCGGGGTGAGGTACCAGCGGTGTTAGTCTACATCTAGTCCAGGGGTTGAAGCAGCAGCGGGGTGGTGAAATGGGGGCAGCCTAGACAAGGCAAGGCTTCCGTCTGGGGTGAAGAAGCCTATGGGGTATGGTCACCCCATCGGGGGGGTTCGGGCCACCTCTTTGGCCATTGGTGATCATAAGGCAATTGTCACCTCCTTGTTTATGAGTTTGAATTTCTCACTGACACAGGTTGACAGAAAAAAGGAGAAAACACACTGAGGGGGGCAAAAGGGGTGCCAGGGGGTTATTTGACTCCTCTGGCCGACTGCAACCAACCCCGAGGTCAGCCCACCCCGCTGGTACCCAGTGGGGTCGAACTGACCCCCGAAAATCTTTATCTTTTCAGGAAATTCATGAAACACATGAATTTAGGAAGTGATATATTTGTTTTGATTGGAAATTCCTTTGAACTACATTGTTCAAATGCTGACCTAGGAAGGAATGTATTCCAAGGCAATAATTTACTGGTTAGGAATTCATCATGCAGCTTGCATGACCGAAATTTTCTTACATTCTAATGACTTCTATTCCCTCTTGTTTTTTTTCACGTTGTTAATCAACTAACACTTCATAGATGAAGTGAATTTGAAAGCTTTGATGTGGCTGATGTGGTGATACCTCAGAAAAGAAACGAATTTTACCATTTGATCATTGCTATAATTTTGAAATTACATGATGTTATCCTTTGATGGTGGATATATTATCACTGTGATTGGCTTGTTGTGAAGTTTCCCCTTCTTTCTGGACACTTCCGTCCTTATTTCTAGTCAAAGTTTTGATGTATCTGAATCATAAATATTTAATACATCACCATATTTTAACTAGGCAATGAAGAGAGCTGCAATCTCCCTTGCCAAACTAGCAGATACTGCTCGGGAGGAGCTTCCTAGTACTATGGCTGCAATCAGACTCTCTGGGATGGAAATCAGTGATCTTACTCTAGAACTAAGTGATTTGAGGTAATACACCGAGTGCAAGTATTACTTTAATGAAAAATATGCATCCTTGTCTAGGTCAAGGTGGAAGGGGAGAAAAAATGAATTGCAACTAAACATACTAGTGGAGCCATTAAAATACCTTTTTGTTAAATTAACTCCATGTATGAGGCCTGATGTCCACATGTTGGTGTACTTTCAACCAAACAGCTGAAACTGTTAGCTGATTTCCCCTTGAACATCACTGTAGATTTGGCTCCAATGGCTATTCTTGAGAGTTCATATCTTGCAACTTGTAGTTTACATCCATCTTCCATTTACCTTTGGCTTTTATATTATTGAAGAGTCTGGTGCGGAATCCTCACATCTTTTTCCCGTTGTCATATACATACACTGACGTACATATATTTTCCATGTTCATAGTATTTTCCACACATGCCAGTGACACAAATATTTATCTATGTCTTGTATGCCCATGTTTGAGTTTTCTTAGCATAAGGAATGAAAAATGAGCTTTGAACAGAAAGACCTTTTATTTGTTTTCCATGTGTATCATGAGCTTTCTTTACCTAAGCACTGGCTGTGCATCGCATAAATTGTTGTCTAGGAAGTCTGATGAACTGCTGATTGTCAATCGTGATTAGAGACTAAAATATGGACATCATTTTTTTCCTCTGTATAGCATGTTTTCATTTGATCTCAAGAATCGTCGGCCTTCCATAGGAACGCTTAGCTATAATAGTGAACTTGAGCATTTTCTGAGAAGCCTCAACATCCGCCTTGGAGAAAAAGGCTGCAGGTTCTCCAAGATCAGTGAAACCTGGAGCCTTCACAGGAATGGGAGTCTTCTATTTTTGCTGAGACGCTAGAAGAATTTGGGCATAGGAACAGCGAGATTCATCAACGGCAAGATTTGTGCTTTGAGTAGGGAGATCCCAGCCTTATTTATAGGCCAATTCCTCCCACCTAATTTTCCTATTCCACCAACCTTATTACTATTATAATTACACCAACCATTACTATTACACTAACCTTGTTACTATTACACCAACTTTTCATGACATAATCAATGATCTCATTTATTCAATGATGTAAGAATGACCTCATCTATTAATTAAGATTAGATTAAGGCTAATAATTATCTCTTAAATCGGATGCTACAGTACTGTTATAGCATCAATTTCTTCATCTTCTCAGAATCGTGCCGTAAATCTCATCAGTCGTGTTAACAAGTGGGATAGGGTTCATATTTATGCATTCTATACTTTTAAAGACATAACAAAAAAATATTCATAATTTATTTTATTTTTATCTTTTATTATTATTATTACATATATTTACATATAAAAATTTTTGAGTTGCTACATCTAAGGTCAAAGGGAGACCTATCTTGGTCAGCCATAGGCTTTAGAATCCTATAGCACCCGTATTCGGCCCCTACACGCATGTCGAAAATTTTTTCGAATACCTTGTAGGTGTACATATCCCAACCATCCTACAACAAGCCGGGGGCCAACCCATGGCTCCAGCACTCCAGCCACGTCCTATGATGACCCTCCATCAAATCGGGGCCACCTCTGACCCTCAGATATGTGGCGACAAGCCTCTCATTTTCAGTTCCCGGGCCAACCTGGGACTGCCTGTCAACTTGCCGTATTACATGGCACACACCATGAAAGCCGGGCCCACATGCTCAAGAGTCACTCTCTTAGCTCTTATAAGCCCCTGCCCGCAGCCCAAGGCCAAATCTAAGGCCCGTCGATTATAGACATGTTAAAATTGACATCATTTTGAGCATATCTCCCATCACTTTGCAATGCCCCATTTGACCCTCAAATCAACTTATTTGAGTGATTTTTCTCATTTTATTGATTTTTTAACTTTCCAAGCTGTCATACATGTTTTCCTATTTTTATAGATTTTTTTGAGATTTTTCTCTATTTTTTCAAGGCTTTTTCTAAATAATGGCAGCCTACCTGCCTCTATTTAATGGGAGGAAAATTTTCTAATTTTTCCTATTAAAACCCTTAACCCCCTCTCTCCCCTCTCATTTCTCACCCTCCGTTCTCTCTCTCCGTTCTCTCTTGTCTCTGGTCCTCTCGGCATGGGGCATGCATCATTGCGGAGCTGGCTAAGGCGGGGACGCGTCAGGGAGATCAGTTCGCCGGATAGAGCGGCGGTTGGAGCGTGGCGGGCGCGATCCCTCGGTGGATTCTGAGAAGGCATCATTCGTGATCCGGGTGGTTTTTGGGGTGGATTAGTTGCTTCGGCGTGCAGTTTCTTCGGTGGAGGTAGGGATATAGATCACCCACTCCCCTGCGTCATTTCCTCGTAGTTTTGCGCTTTACGGTGCTCGAACGGGCGAGTTTAGGCTCGTTGGAGTTTCGTGAGTTTCATAGGCTTCGCCAAAAATCGACGACGATTCTGCGATCGGTTGGAGTCAATGGACTCTTGGGAACGTCAGCGTTCCATTGATACTGATTTTGTCTTGATTGACAGTCCCGTTTGACCGTGGGGAGCCCGAGAAGTTTGGTTGCTCCTTTTGGTTGATTTCGCTAGAATCTCTCATTTCTTGCCGTTTCTCAACCGATCTGGCTCCAGATCGAGTCTATGGGTTTCCCTGTGCGATTGTGGTTGTATCCCCTATGTTTCGGCATGAATGGGGCGTGGAAAGGCCACGATCGGACGAACCCCATGGTTTGCTCACCGTGACAATTGAGCGACCGCACTAGAGACCGCCTAAGGTATGGGCGGTTGGCTCTGGATCGTTTATCTCCGTCTGGTTTTGGGGCTTGTGTGGTCACACAATAGACCGCCCATGGTATGGGCTGCCTCGTAAGGACTATCTATCCCCACTTGGGCCGCCAGCCCTCAGCCCCCTGTCTTTCCGTTGGGTTGAGCGGCCAGCATCTAACCGCCCATCCCTGTTGACCCTTGGTCAACAGTTGAGTGTCGGTCGTGTTAGGTGGTCCGGTCAAGATCGTTTTGACTGGCATTGTAGTAAGTTGGTTCCGTTCAGTAGTCCGGTCATGACCATTTTGACCAGGAACTAGACAGGGTCGTGGGCTTGAGCGGCCAAGACCTGACCACTCATCCCCTTGGGCGGTTGTCTCTTGACTGTCCATCCCCTTTAGCCTTTAGGGTCCACTTTGATAACAGGATAATGACGAATAGGATGAGTTATTCCACCTACTCATCCTTAACCGAGTTTGGTAGCAGAGTTAAGTTATTTGGGGTCGGTTAGAAATAAGGCTCTTATTCTAGGAATAACTCATTCTACCATTTCACATGGAATGAAACAACGAGGACAATTCTTCGGGCCTCAAAACATAAAAGAGGTGAAACTAGTGAGGAAAATGTCGCTCGATCCTACGAATCTATCACACGCCCTAAACATGCTTTCAAACCCCCCGGCAAGCAATAAACCCATGCTCGGCTCACCACGGGCTACCAAATCCATGGGAAATGGAGTACACGGGTTTGGGAACCATCCCCCTACCTCATCCACTGATTCTGTGCGCCGTGGACTCTGCCATTCCACGTGAAAATGCCCACGAAACCCTCTACAGGCACCCGAACGTGCGACCAAGCTCACTATGCCTCCACCGCCTCGATCCTCGCCCCATCCTTGCACTCCTTGCCCCCACGCCATCTCCACCTCGCCCGCCACCACCTCCGTCGGCTGCCCAGAGGAGAGGGAAAGAGAAAGAGAAGAGAGAGGGAGGGAATGAGAGAATGAGAGAAAGAGAGAGGGGTGGGGCTGTTAAATAGAAAACCCATGCTGGGTTTCCGCAACCCAGAAAACATAAAATGGGGAAAAATACTGCCCACGATCCTCGAAAAATGCACAATGTGCTTGTAACGTCCTGGAGCCCGACAACGAGTTTGTTCACCCTGCACAGGGTTCCGAAGGTTCGTCAGGAAAAAATCCACGTAAACTATAAAACACACTCTAGGACTCACCATGGCACTCTGAAACCAACAGATTCATATCTGAGAAAATCTGGGGTGTTACAGACCTCCCCCATTAAAGAAATTTCATCCTCGAAATTTGAGGCAACAACAACTCAAGGGGAAGAACAACACACCCAGCTGGCAACGCTCCCAGAGCTCTAGCCACAACCTTGACACTTGCGAGGACATGGATCCTGAGGGACACAACCAGACCTTGATCACAAGAATGCCTCACTCACACATAACACACATCGATCATCAGAGCATAAACATGCAAAGATACAAGTCTGGCATCACCTTAGAGACACAAAAACCATCATGGCATCACTGCCACCATCTCGCTCACCGAGGACACACAATCCTCATCACGAAAATCAATCACCAGTCAGCACCCATGCTCGACAGACCATCCAAATGTCAGCTACATGACTAGTTGATTAATCTCACGCCCTACAACAGGGGCAACAATCACTGAGTTTCCACTAGCTTACACAGTCATTCCAACTGACTGCCACGATTTCGTCAGCACCATGCCATGAACCATCTCATATCTGGAAAACTGAATGCTCATAACAGCACTGGACTAACTTTTGCCAGAGCACAAACTTTCAGCAAATCCCAGATCTAGTCTGGGAAAAGGCACACCTCATAATCAGCCACCAAAGGCCTCACTGGCACACGACTCTCACCATTCTCGAGTAGCAACAACCATCATCTTCTATCTATGAAAGACCAATCGTTGGTCACTATCTATTCGTCAATGGGAAACCTTGACTTGTTCAGCTTCTTCCTTCTTTCTTGGTCCTTCGCTAGATCCGAGGAGCACATTCCAACTCTCAACAGGCCATCCGTTGACTCTCGCACAGACCATTACCGCAGCTCACGTTGATCCTCACTCGGACACCACATCACACGACTCACACTTACAGGAAAATCCTCCCACGCGAGTCACAGACCAACGACCACTGTCCAATGATAACGCTCCTCCAGGGACCTCCATACACAGGCATCGTCCATCATCCTATCTCATCAAATCCTTTGTCTCAAATATTCCAAGTGGATGCCTGCCAATCCTTGGCTCCGCTAGCACCACAGAGCCATAGGACACCTCCTGAACAATCCTCGGCACATATCCATGGGACCGGGAAGTGCCATCTGCCACCGCGGCAACCTGGTCGACGACGCCGTGACCAATGTACATGGGTCCCCATACAACACTTACCTTGCCATGGTCGACCACATGGCTAGCATTACCAGCTACTTGCAGCCACCAACTAGGACCCATAATCTCTCAGAGATCACTTCTCAAGAACTACGATCTCATCTGAGGACATAGCTTCCAACACGAGTTGAGTACAAAGCTCAGCAACTTCAAACTCGCATCCTCATCCTCCGTCAAGTGACAACCTCAGCAACCTCCAACCGGATATAGAACCTAATGCCTGACACGACTTCTAGCAAATGAATAGGGTACTTATGCGGCACACTTCTCGACACATTTTCCCCAACTTTCCATCCTACCAGTGCCATGAACCACAATGCCTCAAGCAATGGCATGGCAATCACATGGCTCACATAGCCAAGGTCAATCTCACACCGAGGGACTAATCCTCTGATGCTCTACATACCCTTGGAAATGCATTCATAGCAACCAACACTACGATCTCGAACATGTGGGTTATGGGCCCACCAGGCTTCCACTGTGCACTCCGATACTCACTCACAGCCACCACAATGACTCAGGATCTACCATCCCAACAATCCTCAACCCAACTGGCTAACTTCAAAAAATAGGCTAAGGAATGCTCTAATACGTCGAATCCAAAGCACAGATTCTCTCTTAATCTAGCAATCCTCTAGAACTCTACAGGCTTCAATCCACGACACATCAAAAATTACAACACCAGCCACGAGCCCTCGCAAATGCCGCCCAAATGGCACTCATCCTTTCGGAACAGCGCCAGTACACCCTTACGCCTCAGGAGATGCGCAACGATTCTCATAGGCAACCACCTTGCCAAAAACACCGAACACATCTCACACGAACTTCATGGCACACAAGAGAGGAGGCCAATCAATCCAATCACGCGACACGAGATGACAAAATTGGCAAAACATGATCTTCTCCAGCCAAAGGAGAGACCAGCATGCCTCTTACAAATTGGGAGATTTCTACGCTTGACCTAACCTCGAACCTCGCACATGCTGGGAATCGCTCCTTCCAGCACCAGGGAAAACCATTATCACTTATAGAACAGCTCCTCCGACAACACTTACCAAGTGTTTCGTCAGACCACACTCATAGCACCTCCCGATGCACCACCGGTGTAATTCCCCAAACTGTAACTCACTATGCCTCAAGCACCGGCTCTGCTGATCGCCAGCCACACTCTACCGTAGTGGTTAAGCTAGTCGCTGACACACACTCCTCGTCAATGCCTACCTCTGACTTTGGAATCATTCGCACATCAAATGCTTACCAAGGAGCAAAGAAAGACCACCAAAATGCCAGGCTCGAAGACTGCTACACCTCTAGCCATCGGACATCATTCTCTCGAATATGTTCACATCAACACCGATCCATTCTCGATACTCGGGCCTTCCAAAATATCCATCTCCTGAGCTACTGCCATACAGACCACCAAGCCTATTGACACCCATTTTTAGCCTGCAAGTCGAGTTATTCCTCTTATTCATCTCCGTGATGCCCTAAATTAACCATTATTTTTTAGCCTTCTTTGAGCCTATCTCGAGCCCATTTTCTTGTCCATTTTTTAAGCCCATTGAGCCTTGGAAGCTTTTATCTTTGATTCTCCAACTATCGGGTCCATTTCAGGCCATTTCGAAGCTCAAACGGACGCCCTGCCCATGTTCTGCAAGAAGCCTGCAAAGGGTCGGTCGACCGACCGTTTCCCTTGGCTTGCGGTCAGTCGACATCATGTCATAAGTTAAGTCTAAGGATTAAGGACCCACACCTATGAACCAAGGAAAAGAAATTTTCCACCTATGAGAGATTAGGTAGAGCCCGAGATGAGATAGTTAATTAGAGATTACCTCTAAGTTAATTCCCCTCAATTCCGTAGGAATTAACAAATCGTTCCTCTTCTCAGATACCTTTTTGAAATGGCTCATCGTGTTAATTGGGATGAAATGCAACAAACAGTTGCGGGCCTCACCCAAGCCTTACAGACTGTGGCCCAAGCCAGCGCTCGAGCAGGCGCGGGAGACCTACATCGAAATTTTCGGAGCTTGAACCCTCCAAAGTTCTCCGGCTCATCAAATCCTGATGAGGCAGAGAGTTGGATGGACGAGATGGACCGAGTCTTTAATGTCATGCAATGTGCGGACCGAGAGAAGGTCCTTCTAGCCACCTTCCAACTTCACAAGGATGCACGCATGTGGTGGAAAACAACATCGGCTCCTCTCCAGAATAGGCAGATTACTTGGGTGGAGTTTCTCGAGTTGTTCCGTGGAAAGTACTTCTCCGAGCACGTCAAAGAGAGAAAGGCCGCGGAATTCGCCGCACTTCGCCAAGGCATGATGTCTGTGGCGGAATATGAACTTCAATTCTCTCGGCTGGCACCATATGCTCCTCACTTAGTTAGCAAGGACCTATTAAAAGCTAACCGATTCATGGACGGATTAAGGCCCATCTTTATAACTCAACTAGGACCCCAAAATATCCGTACATATACGGAAATGGTCCAACGGGATTATTTATGTGAAATGACCTTGGAGAAGGTCGAAAAATTCAAGGGCAAAGAAGAAGAGTCTAGCCGGAAGTTCGATTGGCGAGGAAGGAAAGGAGAGAAATTCAACATCACGGAACCCTACAAGACCCGTGATAACAAGAAGCGATCCCGTAATGGCAACAGGAATGGTAAGAACAAGAAAGTCAAAGAAGATGAAAAGCAAGTCACGGCGGCTTGTTCGTTCTGCAAGAAGTTCGGCCATTTGGCCGAGGAATGCTGGAAACGCCTAGGGGCGTGTTTACGTTGTGGAAGCAGGGAGCATCGAATGCCGGATTGCCCCCTTATGAAAGAGCAAACTTCTGGCGGTAGACGCAAGCGACAGGCTCGTCTTAATGCCGTGTTGGATGAAGAAGCGCCTAAGGACGATGAGCTAATGGAAGGTACCGTTCAAATTTATTCGCATCCTGCATTTGTGTTATTTGATACTGGTGCTTCTCATTCCTTTATATCTACTGCTTTCGCAAAAACTTTGCCTGTTTCCCCTAAAACACTCCCTTGGGGAGTTGGAACCGGAGCAAAAACTCCCTTTGGGGGTTGGAACCGGGGCAAACCCCTCCTTTGGGGGTGGACCCGGGGCAAACCCCCCTTTGGGGGTGGACCCAGTCCAAAAACCCCTCTAGGGGAGTATAGAAGGGGGCAGCCCCTATAAATAGTCTATTCATTTATTATTTTTACTTTTTGTGTGTCATTTTCTTTTTGCCTCCAACAAAACAGTAGCCATGCCCTTTGATTCTACCTCTTTTAGTTGATTTCCGGTACTCTGGTAAAGTTATGAGCTCTCATGCCATTCACAGCTCAAACAATCCTCTAGTATGCTCTTTGATGAAAGAGAATGGTGTTTTCATCCGCTACGCTAGAGGCACTGCAGGTGATTTACCCTTGGCATCTTTGTGGCTCTTACTCAAGCCAACTTTTTCCCGAGATTGGCCATTTGAAGGAGAGAAGTCAACAGCATTTGTCTTCTTATTGGCACAGCGGTCCCTAAAGGGACCGGCCTCAACAACGGGTGCCTTGTCCAAAGTCGACAAAGAATTGACATTTACGGGCATCCCATAATTGGTTTGATTAATTGATGATGATGCGAGATGCATGAACAGAGTATCCCGCTCTCGCAACCACTCCCATAGGAGGGACTTCAATACTTGATTCTCCCGCTGCAGACTCTCGAGAGTGATGTATTCGGTGTCATCTTGGGAACATTCCCAAGGCTCATGTTATTTTCCCTTAGTGAGGGTTATCCACCATGTCATCCTGTTAAGGTAACTCTTGCCGAAATGATGTCCCAACAGGGTAGTTCTTTTGGGTCAAAAGACCCTCAGCCTTGAGGATTGTCATGGGACCATCCTTGTCGACCAAGTGAGCCCATTGAGCTAGACCCTTTGGCATTGTGGATTTACTAGTTGTAGAAGACTTGCCACTACGAACCCCTACAATGTCTTTTGGAATTTGCATCTTTTCGTGTGGGGATACACATTTGGACAAGCAGGTGCCCCCAATCGATCAAGGACTAATATTCGACCAGGATCACACTCTTTATCCAAGTTTATTTTGGTCTCACATTCAATTGGGGTTTCATCCCCAGGGACCGAGTGCGCCATTTCAATTGACTCTCCAAACATGTTGCGAAGTGCACTTTCCAATGGAGAGTTGTCTTCCACCAAGCTTAGATTGTCATCTGATGCTTTTTCTGACAACTTTAGTGAAAGGTTTGGGCTCTAAATTTGGGCCGCTTCAATCATCTCTTCAGGTAGTTCGATCAGCTGCTAGTTGATAGAGGAAGTGTACCCTCATGTAATCATTGATGAACATTCTTCAAGAATATCTGATAAGGATAATCATTTTCTGGTTGCATGGCCTGAAGAAAGAGGAGAAATGAAGGACAAGGAAAAACAAGATGTGGATCAAACAAAGTCAAGTCAAAAGAATGATGAAGCTTCAGCCCAAGAAGAAAATGAGCAAGAAATTCATATTCAAGACCTTCCCAGACAATGGACTGCACTTAAAGATCATCCACTAGAAAATGTCATCGAAAATGTGGATGAACGTGTGAAGACAGGGGCTTCGATAAGGGAAGTTGAACAAATTGATAATTTATCTTTACTTTCTGATATTGAGCCCAAATCTATAGATAAGGCATTAAATGATAATTTCTGGATCTTGACTATGTAGGAGGAATTACACCAATTTCAAAGAAATAAGGTGTGATTTCTTGTGCCTAGACCTAAAAATCACCCGATTATTGGCGCTAAGTTGATTTTTTGGAACAAACTTAGTGATCAAGGGGTGGTGATTAGGAATAAAACCCGGCTAGTAGCCAAAGGCTATAGCCAAGAGTTAGGAATTGATTTTGATGAATCACTTGCACCAATGGCTAGGCTAGAAACAATTAGAATACTACTTGTCTTTGCTTGCTTTAGAAATATAAAACTCTTTCAAATGGATGTTAAAAGTGTATTTTTTTAATGGCTTTGTGAAGAAAGACATCTATGTTGAGTAGTCACTGAGCTTTGAAGATGAGAAGCATTCGGACCATGTATACAAACTTGACAAAGCATTGTATGGTCTGAAACAAGCCTCTCATGTGTGGTATGAAAGGCTAAGTACTTTTCTTTCAAAAAATGACTTCAAAAGAGGTAATATCGATCAGACCCTTTTCATTAAGAGTAACAATAAACACATGCTTATTATTCAGGTATACGGTGATGACATTATCTTTGGAGCCACTTCTGATTCATTGAATGATGACTTTGTAAAATTGATGCAGGGGGAGTTTGAGATGAGTTTGATGGGGGAGTTGACATATTTTTTAGGTTTGCAGGTGAAGCAAGTTATAGATGGCATTTTCATTAACCAGAGAAAATAGACAAATGAGCTCATCAAGAAATTCAAGTTCGACAATGCCAAGCCACACAAGACGCCGATGTCAACAACGGTGAAATTGCAGAAAGATGAAGAAGATAAGTCTGTTGATCAGAAACTCTTTGGAGGAATGATTGGCTCTTTATTGTACTTGACTGCTAGTAGGCCATATATCATGTTTAGTGTTTACATGTGCGCAAGATTTCAATCTGATCCTAGAAATTCACCACTGCGTGGGTCTAATCAGGGTGTATTTTTGTTGGCTACACGTTATTTTACAGGTCAGCAATCATCTAGCACGAGGCCCACTCTTTCTGGCCAACTGGAAAGAGTGGAGGTTGAAGTCCTATGCCTTAGAAGGTGGTGGAGTCGAGCGGTCAATCACCGTCCGTCCAAGAAGTCAAGCGGCTATCTCGTTGCCGTTCATCTTCATCCTGCGGCCGTCTTTGAACCATTCTACTACCATCGTTCTTTGTCCCGTGTTCTATTTAAGCGCTGGTAGATGGTCTATGGTGAGGCCGTACGTCTGACAAGTGGCCCTTCATCAGTCGCCTATCATCCCCTGTGCTGGATAAAGGCAAGTGTCTCTCCCCTTTCTCAAGGTGCGGCATGTTCATCGTGTTTGGGGTCTTGGGTGGTGATCACACAGGTTCTGTCTCTACTCCCTCCCTTTCAGCTTCATTTATTTCTTACGCTTTCTTAGTAGAGAGGGATAAGGGGATTTCGTTCAGCTGCCGGTAGCAGGGAAGAGTCATTTTTTCGATCAACAGTGGTGTGTTCTCAGCTTGTGTCACCATGAGTTGGTGCCGGTATGAGGAGCAGTCCTTGTAGTTTGTCTGGTTCAGGCATTATTTCCATTGGTTAGAGAGCCTACTCCTTCAGCGACCCTCCACTAGTTGTAGCCTTCCGACATGCATGTGGTCCCACTAGGGATTGGTGGCGAGGCTACCTGAGAGAGAGACAGCTTTAGGCTGGTTGCCGTGGGCCTCCTACTGTGGCGGCTTGAGTCTGGGCCGGGAGGAAGAACCAACTAGAGGGCCTGACATAGCACAGTCAGTCAGTGTGTTCATACGTGGTCGGGGACTTTAGACGCGTGCTGATGAGCACGACCCCGACTAGACCCTTGTCAATGTTACTTGTGTGTATGTGTCTCAGTTTCCACCTGGGGCGAGTAGGGAGACACTGCGACGCGATGTACGTCGTCAGGGGATGCGTCCGGCTGTGCATCTAGTGGGAGGTACTCCTGTCTTTGTCAGGTAGTGACTCTTAGTTTTCACAGTGACGTGTGTCTTGATTTTCACACTGTAAGACTGATGTCAAGCGTAGCAGGGCTTTTTCATTTATTTATTTCGGTTGTACTCACCTTTAGCTACTTAACGTTGTAATTTTCTCGGTTGCGTGGTGGGGGTCCGTGTGATCCCTACTGAGCCTTTTGTTATGAAGCTTATTCCCTATGTTTTTTCTTATTTTAGGTGAGGCGAGGCTTCAGAGGAGCACGTCTAAGGCTCCACGTGGTTCTAGTGCCCAGAAACTACACTGAATTTCTGTAAATTGTGTAAATGTCCCTTCTACATGCGGATGTTCTGTATATATGTCCCTGCCTCATGGAGATGAGTTCAAGGCCTTCATCCAACAGTCCGACAGTGATATTCTCGGTGATCCAGCAGTTCAGTTGCGATGACGCCCTAAATCAACTCTTCGATGGCAACACAGCGATTTGATGAAGATAAGTTTTAGATCAATCGGCCGCAGCAAAAAGTCAATGTCAAATTACAATTAAACCCCAGTCAACATCAAATTGCAATTAAACCTTAGTCAGTGCCAAACTGCGGCTAAACCCTAGCTAGTAACGAACTGCAATGAAACCCTATCCAGTATCACGCTACAACTAAATCCTAGTCAGTACAAAATTGCAAATAAATTTTATTCAGTTCAAAACTGCAAATGAACCCTCATTGATAACAAATTGCAATCAAACCCCTGAACAATATCAAACTGTGAAACCAAACCTCTACCAATACCCAAATTCTAATTTAAATTGCAAACTTACCTCTGTCCTTACAGGGACACCTTGACCTAGGCCAAATGACATCTATACCCCTACTATTATATAAATACTCTCATTCCTTCAAAGGCCTTGCTGTTACGATTGCAAATACGCCCTCAATATCATAACGGATATTGTGAAGATTGATGATTTCTTTGGCAGTTGATCAAAAGTGTTTGGACTTTACACCGATGTAAATTAATACTGATTCTGATCAATGGGGAAAAGTCCAGCACACAAACCCTAATCGTCTGATAAACCTAACTTGCGGGATTGACAATGCACATGTCATTCAAATGGCTAACGAATGTGCAAACTCGTCCAATCAATGGACATCAATTAATTAATTTTCCTCAATATCCAAACCCTTCATATTAATTTATTTCCCCAATTAATTCCCGCATGTTAAACACAAGGGAACATCTCTATTATCGTCATCAAATAGCCTGTGGCCATTTCATCCATCTAAACACCTCAAAACTAGCGAGCTCCGACTTTACTCTGTTTCCTTTGTTCATGTTCCCATGGTAGCCCAGCATCACTCTTGCAAAGGCCATATGATTACGAGAGCCTCATGTCTCCCCAAAATAAGGGTGTGCTAATACGATGTGTAATCGAATTCAGGCCTGGCATTGTACTTACACTGATGAATGTATTTCACTGGGTTCTTGACGAGTTTTGTCTAGGAATTAAATTATCGTTAGTAAGTTTAAGTAGGGATTTGGCAGCGGCATTCCTTGAGAATTTAATCCCCAAGTTAGTGAGTTAAGTGAGAGTTTCATCCGTGATGCTGCACATGCCCGCGCTGGTCCCGTCGCCCCATCCGGCATTGGGCTGGCTTGGCGACGCGGAAAGGTGCACCGCCTGGGCAATCAGCCCACACAGAACGAGAATGGCCGTGCCGATGGCGAACAGCGAAGCGAATCCGAGAAGCTCCGGAGCGATGTCGCGGCACCAGCTAACAGAGCGGTGAGCCTGTGACTCGTTACGGCGGCGATGATTGGTGCGGTGGTTGGTATTGCGCCACTCGTGGGCCGCGATACGCAGCTCGCGACGAGCAGACGGGAGGGAATTCTTAGCTTCCATTGTCGTGTACCTGTGGTTGGACCGTGGGTGTACCGATGAAGCTGCATACCTACTGTGCGAGTGACTATAGCACAGTATATTCCGATGTCAAGCGTTTTCGTAGATCACTTCGTAGATCGTTTTCTCCGACACAGCGCCCTATCAGGGATAAGACGCTGTAACAGAGCTTGCGAACTACTTCTTCCCAGGCTCGTCCGGGAGCCTGTACACCCTCGCCCCATCTGGGAACGTCCTAAGAGCAATCGATACTCCGTGCCGCTTCGCGTGCTTGTACAGGTCGGCAGACACTTGGGACATCTGCTTGCCTGGGATCAAGAACGAATCGCCGAACATCTCCCCTTTCACGATCTTCACCGGCTTGAGCTGCTTTAGTGGGTACTTGTTCTCGTTCTTTCGTCGCGACGTAGTTGCCGGCGCCGGAATCGTGTTTGTGATCTTGTACTCTGTCATGTTCGTGTACCTCGTGTTTAGCTAGTCCCCCTAGCCGGCACGATAGTACGTATTCCGTTCAGCTTAGTCAAACCTAGGTGTATCCCTAGGTCTGTTGCTCGGCCAGTAGCTCTTAGTCGGCAGAGTAGTATTTTCTGTTACTATAGCTCTTATCTTATATCTTTGTTTTATGTTATATATTTGTTAAATAGTGTTCAGCAGATACCCAGTCATTGTAGCACGTTTAGACGCGTTAGTCAACACTCTAGATCGCATCTTGTATCGCTTCCGCTGTTGACTGTCGGCTATGGCCGTAGACCGCATCGTAAGAGCCACCAGAACAGAAAGAGTCACACTCAATCCCCGGCCCGGGACAAATAAGACCAATCGACGAAGAACTCCGTCAACTCCGAGCCGACGTCCAACGACTCAAGGCCGACCGCGATCTCTTAAAAAAAGCCACCGTCTACTTCGCCAGCCTTCCGAACTAACGTTTCGCTTCATGGCCGATCATCAGCACCAGTGGCCCGTCGCTTGGATGTGTGATGCTCTGGAGGTGTCCGAGTCA
>JANBPO010005711.1:0-228400 GCA_024336825.1 Amorphophallus titanum | reverse complement strand
AGAAAAATCAAAATTTTGTTGAAGGAGCCAAGGGTGCCCCCTCTCTCTCCTCTCTCCCTCCCCTTTACAACTGAGAAGGTTGCCATTCTGAGGTGTGAAGCCTCCCTATCAGGTCCTCTTCTGGGTGAGAAGCTCAGTCGTGCCGCCGTCGTCGCCATTGCACCACCACTGCCTCACCGTCTTCGATCTGTCCCCTGCTAGACACCAGCCTAGAGTTTGATTTATTTCACCCAATCCACAAATCTGATCAAAGTCAGAGTTTGAGGGTGAGTTCCCCACGTGGTTTCACCATGCCAAAAAAATTCCCACACCCTGGATATCCCATTTGCTTCTCGTTCCACTGAAATTTCTCTGATCTATATAGTCTATCTCTATGCAGATCTGTGAACCAGCAACCCACCACTTTACGTTTTTCACTGCCTTCCCCTTTTCAGATGGAGCTGAAATTTGGACTGGGATTTCTGTCCATCTAACCCCATCTTCATAAAATTTTTCATGATTTTTAGAGCATGTTTACCCCTCTTTAAAATTCGTTGATCAGACCAGATCTGGTTCTATCTCTATAGTCCAGATCTGACCCTCCCCTCCCTTAAAATCCTCGTCACCCCCAAAATCACTTATGATCGACCTCAAAATTTGAGGGCTTGATCAATACTTCCTCCACCATCTTCCATATCCACCCCATCTTACAGATCCCACGTTTTCCCCCATTCCACCGTAATCTTCCGGTGACTCAGGTTTTGTCCAGCCTATTTTGGGATAGGGAACCAGCCTATTTAATATTCCTCCACGGACAATCCATCACCAATAAAATTCCTGTAACACCATGGGTTCATAGAACGTCAAAAGAGCTTCGCAACGGCACTGGTCTCACCTCGATCCGACATCATATCTGGTCACAGCAGGTGTTTTCGCAGGGTCACGTAGTTCTAAATCTGTAGAACAGGTTCGGGTCAGCAAGCAACAACGGCCATAAGTAGGACTGCCCCGCCTTCCACAAGGCAATCCAGCACGATCCCTTCCAAGGTGTCATTCCTCCAGGAGTCCTCTTCACAACGGGACCATTCCCAACTAGATCGGCCTTCCGACTGGAGTGCGATCTTCCAGATCGTCGGCACGCACAGTCCTGCCAGCATCAACTCGCAATGTGTCGGCACCGTCAGAGCTGCCCAAAACGCTACCCGTCAACCCGAGCTCAATATTCCTGGGTCCCACGTGTTACCTGTTACCTCCCTGCGTGGAGTGAGTATAATTTTTATAATTATTGGTAATTATTTATATATGAAATACAGGTCTTGGCCCGGAGGGTCCGGAAGGGACGTATCCTCCAGGGTCTTTTTGGTTGAAACAGTTGTTGCTGTTGGACTGGTGGGGTCATATGGGCGTGCGATTTTGCACGTCCACACCGCCGCAACGCCGCCCCGGAGCCATCTCGTTGCTGCTATCAGAGAAGCGCCTAGATCTGCCGTCGGCACTCGTTCCCGTGCCCTACCTTCACCGAGCTGCCACTCGCCGTTGCAGTCGCACCCCTACTCAACTACGGTCCCTCTAGCCTAGACCAACGCCGATCACGCCACCACTGCGCGCCAAACACTGCTGATCATCGTCGCGTTACCGTTGCCACCCCCCCGGCCGCGGCTTGCACCGCCATCGTGTACAATGCCACTGCAACGCCACTGTCGCCTGCAACGCCACCGGTACCACCCGCCAACTCCTCCGGGCACAGCCACCATCGCCGCCCAGGCCTCCCCCGCCGCTTTCCTTTGCTACTACCACTGTTGCCTCCCGCCGCGGCGCCTGCATCGCCCTCACTGCGTCGCCGTTCGACCGTAAGGTGCTGGAGGTGATAGTCGTTGCAGCCGCGCAGCCACTACCACCGACGTCTGCTGCGTGCCTCCACCGCGCCTCCACCGCACTGCTCCAACGCCACCTGACCGACCTCCGCCACCGACGCCGCCGCTGCGCCTGCTACCGGCAACCTGGCGCTGAGGTAAGTGTTGGGAACGAAATCCCTTTTCTTCCCGTGATAAGAGGAGGAGGGATAGTATAAATAAATAAATAAAAAGGGCATTAGTAGGAGACTGTGTTTCCACACCTGTTACACTGACCTCGTGGCCACTGTCACCAAAAAAAGGGGTTGGAGTGATTCACGTATATAAAACACCATCTATGGAAAAGTACAAACATAGTTGTCACTTCACTCACGTGAATGAAACAGAGTCTACCATCTGTTCAACAGAGGAGAATGTGAAGTTAAATTAAAAGGGGGGTGGGGCAAAGGAACTGCCATTTGTCGGAAGTAATGAAGGGAAAGGACCCCTTCTCTGTTGAACATGTTCATGTAAATCACTTTCTGTGTTTTCTTTACATAATAAAAGGTGGAGCAGACATACCGTGGCCCATTTTCTATGGATCGCGTGAAGTCTACATATACATAAAAAAAGGGAGTAACAAGTCCTGCCATCTGTCATACACTCTTAGACATAATAAGATGGATTTACATTTAAAAACACATAAATAATTATTCATATTTGTAAATATATCTAGTTAGTTCGTATATCTTGTTTAAACAATATATATTGTTTACTAATTACATGTAGATGAGGACAACTCCATGCTCTGCACTATGCCACTTCCCGAGGAGATCAAGGATGTTGTCTTTAGTATGTCCTCTGATAGTGCGCCTGGCCCAGACGGCTTCACAAGCCATTTTTACAAAACCTACTGGGATTTCTTAGAGAAAGACGTCATGGTTGTCGTGCATGCTTTCTTCTACGGGCACCAGCTTCCTCGCAGATTCACATCATCTATCATTGCTCTTATTCCTAAGGTGGACATGCCGAAGTGCTGTGCGAATTTTCGGCCTATCAGCTTATGCAACTTCATGTACAAGATTATCTCCTGGGTTCTTAGTGACCGGATTGAACGTGTTCTCCCTCGTTTGATTGCTGAGGAACAAGGATCCTTCGTCAAGGGCCGGTACATCATCGAAAACATATCCCTGGCTAGGGAACTTGTCCAACATCTTAACAGCTCGTGCAAAGGCAAGAACGTCATCCTTAAGCTCGACATGGCCAAGGCTTATGACCGGATGGAGTGGAGCTTTTTATTTGCTGTCCTTCATAAGTTTGGGTTTGGTCTATCTTTTATTTCACTTATTGAGCCTCTCCTTAGCAACTGTTGGTTCTCCGTATTGCTCAATGGCCAATCCCATGGCTTTTTCAACTCTTCCAGAGGTCTTCGGCAAGGTGACCCAATAGCTCCCTCACTTTTCATACTAGCTGAGGAAGCTCTCAGTCGCGGACTATCTGCCCTTTTTCAATGCAGCAATGGGGGCTACTACCAGTCTCTTAGGAGATGCCCCAACATCTCCCTCTTGTTTTTTGCCGATGACACTCTCATATTCTCTAATGGATCGGTTTGGCACCTACAGAAACTCATGAAATTCCTCAAGAAATATGAGGTCGCCTCCGGCCAACTCATCAACACTTCAAAGAGTTCCTTTATTATTGGCCGGGATGCACCTTCTTCTCTTGAGGGATCAATTGCCCAGGTCACTGGCTTCTCGAAGGGCTCTCTTCCGTTCAGCTATCTTGGCATCCCTTTGTACTCTGGCAGGCCCAAACAAGCACACTTCACCTACTTCCTGTCCATGACTGTAGCGAAACTACAAACTTGGAAAATGAAATTTTTATCTTCAGGTGGTAGGTTAATTCTTATTCGGCATGTCCTCTCTGCGGTCCCCATTTACATGCTCTCTTGTGCGGCCGTTCCAGCCTCTATATTTAAGAGATTTCACAACTTGCTTGCAAACTTCTTCTGCGGCTCCTATGAGGGATCTCCCAAAAAGCATTGGAAATTCTGGGATGACATCTCTCACCCAACGGAATATGGCGGTCTTGGCGTCATACACCTGCGCTCCATGCAGCTAGCTTTGAGGATGAAGCTCTTGTGGAGGGCCAACACCTCTCAATCTCTGTGGGCCGATTTCTTCCATGCCAAACACCTGCATGCTATCCACTATTCTACTGCCAACTTCTCTCTTGCCATCGCAGCAGACAAGCATCTTTGGTAGCTTGCTGCGAGCATCATCCACGCTAACCATCGGGTCCTCGCATCCTCGGATAGCAACCGCACCTCATTTTGGCTGGATGTTTGGGTGGGAGATACTCCACTTAAAGAATTTTTGCCCACTAATATATGCTCTGCCTTGCCTTGCCAACTATGCACTATCCAGGCGGCCCTTGTGGGCTCTGCACATGACTGTTTTGCTGCTACCCAGCTTTACTGCTCCGCTGACCTACTAACCAATGTCATTGGCTCCTCCTCTCAGGCAAATAGTTGGTGCTGGACCCTCAACACAGACGGGCGCTTCTCCACTAGATCTGTGCGTAACCTACTGTTGGGCAGAGATACCCCAGGCTGGTCGTTGCTTTGGCACCATCATATCCCTCTCAAATGGTCTGTGCTGTCTTGGCGTCTTTTGCGTAGATGCCTTCCTGTGGATGATGTTATCTCTACTTGTGGCGTACCTCTTTGCTCTATGTGCAATTGCTGCCCATCTCCCCTAGCAGAATCCAGCCTTCATCTATTCTTCCATAGTGCCACTGCTAGGGATGTTTGGGTAGGCCTTCATAGCTTCTTGCAGTTTCACAGCTACACCACACTCTTAGTTGGTGCGGCGGTCTTGAATTTCCTGAAAAGCCTCCACTTCAGCTCTATGGCTGGCTGCCTCTCCAGATGTATCTTCATGGCTACTATATGGGAAATCTGGTACAGCAGGAACAAGGCAAGGTTCGATGGCCAGCCAATGAACGTGCACCAAATCCTCTGCCGGACTCTGTTGTCTGTCCGCTCTATCACACAGGCCCACAAGTTTAAAGGGCGTGGCCTTTGCTCGTCTGACTGTCCGCTACTTGCATCATGGGGCATCACGCTGTTGAAACCTCAGCCATCACCGCCGAGACTGATCAAATGGTTCCCACCTCCCTCCAGACGGTTAAAGCTAAATGTGGACGGCGCCTTCAAGTGGGGTATGGGACTTGCAGGGGGTGATGATGCTCTTCGTGACTCTCATGGCCACATTGTTTTCGCTTTTGCTGCTGCATATCCCCTTGTCTTCTCCAGCCTAGAAGCTGAAGCTCTGGCACTCCGAGACGGCCTTCGTTGCTGCAAGGACCATGGCATCCCCTCCGTCCTCGTTGAGATGGACTCCCTTGTGCTGGCACAGGTTGCTACCTGCAAGTTCTCTTGCCCTTGGCAGCTTAATGTTATAATGGGCCCGGTGGCGAACTTGTCTAGGTACCTACATGTCTCTATTGTCCATGTATACCGAGAGGCCAACCAAGTCGCGGACATGTTGGCTGGGCTTGGCTGTTCACTGTCATCTTTTTCTTTTTGGTCATCATGGGAGGAACTCCCCACTGCTGTCAAAGGGCCTTATCGTCTGGATAAGATTGGTTGCCCTTCGCTCCATCGTTAATCATATTTTGTACCTTCTCTTTCATGAATGAAAATTAGCCCTGTCTGGCGGTCGGGAGTGGAGCGCTCCTCCCCTCTCTTGAGGGTTGTTCGCTCCCTTTTGTCCCACCTCTTAGGTATTGATTGGAGTAAAAAAAAAAACTCAATTAGCTTGCTCCACCACGCACATAGCCACCTTACAGAAACTCATACGTAACCAAGACAATACTCCCGACCCTTCCGAGTTGGTCAAAACACCAACTCAACTCTGAGCATCATCCGCTGGTGTCTTGTGCCTACGGGAACCACTTAACCCCAAGGACGATGCCTCGCTCCACAACATCAGACCTCAGGTACACCTGACCGAGGTCACAGTCCAGGTCCTCATCCATGACCTTACCGAAGCTTGTAACGGGTCCCCAACGGCCATCTCTTTCGCACACCCTACACGTAATTCCACAAAACTGTTGGGTGTAAGGGGGCTCCACTCAACCACCCTGAATTCATAATATTCCCACTAGGACTGGAAGCAACTTCTCATTCATACTCACCCTCATCACCAACCACGGATTGACATGGAAAACATCATCTGAATCGAAGGCGATCAACCAACTCCTCGCTCCAGAGCCACACACAGCCACCTCCAAGATGACCAACTCACTGGCCCTGCCTTCCATACAACATTAGCCACACGTCGGGCTCCTCCATGGCACTCGGTACCCACGTGTACCCCTCCATAGTCACCCAATTCACCCCCCCTTATGGGTGTCATTGATCGCAGGACTTCAAAAATAAGTTCAAAGTGCATAAAGAATATGAAATCTATCATGATGAGTAGTGAATATAACTAAGTTTATGAATATAGTATCTTAAATAGGAATAAAATTTAATTATCTAGACTTAGCGTATAATTAATAAGGCTAATCAGCATTCTGTTCAGAGTTAACATGATGCAGAAATCAGAAACAAATAGCGGTCATAGGAGGGCCACATATATATAGTAGCGGTCTATCGCAAGGCCGCTATATGACTATGGCGGTCTCACAAAGATCATTTCTGGTCTATAGCAGGTAGAATTTAAAATAGGATAGGTAAGGCCTAACTAAAGGAAACAAGAGGCATGCAACGTGCTAGATAGGAAGAAAAACATGCCATAATGACATAAAGTCATGGAGATGCCTAGTTTGCCATGAATTAAGCTAAGATTATCATCTTTGTCATTAAGGGTAGGAATTAGGCATGCAGAAAGAACCTAGATGTGCAGTGCAAGTAAAACCTTAATAACTCTATGTAGAAAGCATGAAAAATCATGAAATAAAAAGGCTTTTATTCTTAACTTGGCCATCTATGAGATAACCTACCTCTGTGACAAACTTTAGACTATAAAGTTCTAGCTAGAAGATCGCTTAGATTCCTGCATGTCCTATGCCAAACCTGTAACTTCCCGTCCCTCGTTCTCCTTAACCACTTGATCTAAGCTCGAGGGTAAGCAGAAGACACAAAGGGGAACAAAATGTTCTAAGGACACAACATAAACTAACCTCGTTTAGGGCTTCTAATCTCCGATCTTCACTGGACTGGCACACTAGTTCCTGTGCAGCCTGTAGCGAACCAACGACTTGCAGACGTTCTAATTCTCCAACGGCTGGGTCTTCTCGCATGAAAATTTGAGAGGAGTTAAATAAAACTAAGGATAACATAAAGTTATAAATAACCAACTTGAAATAATGTCTCCTTACCATCGAACTTTACAAGCCAAAACAAGGGCTCGCGTAGGTTGAATCTGAACTTTATTTATAGGGTTCACCTAGGGTTTAAAAGATTAGATCAAATTTAGAGTCCCAAATTGGGATAGAATTTATTCATAGAGTATTCTAGAGTGTCTTCCATGCCATATAGCTTCGATCCAAGGCGATTTGGTTGTCAAAGATCCAAGCTCTAAACGTTTCTCCAAAGTCCATTCTCAGAACGTAATAGTAGTGGTCTCTAGACCGCCTTAAGATAGTAGCGGTCGTGCGATAGACCACCTTTAGGCTTTCTGTCTGGAAGGCAGAAGGCGGTCTCCCGATGATCGCTTCTTAGTAATAGCGGTCTCGTGGCTGACCGTGTCTATATATGGCGGTCTTTTACATGACCGTGTTCCGGTTTTGAAAACCAGTCTAAATCTTAGTTAATTTTCATGATATTATATGCTATGATTATGCCATATTTCACTTGATCATGCCCTAACCATGTAGGCACTTTTGGTTATTAAGAGCATGTTTTAAACCAAACTTCATTATATGTTAATTTTGCCCAAACAATATAGTTTGTATTAAATGGTATTTCCTATGATCATGTGGACTTGTTTTATTGATAATTCGATCATTGTTTATCATGGTCTCACTCTCACCCCCAAGTCTTTCTTAAGTACATGGCATGTATTCTGGTACGATGTCATTAGTTACACTTTGCACTTGATAGGAACACTTTCTTAGACTTGTGAACCTCTCCGCTGGATATTCCTTCAATCGGACAAGGGGATCCTATTTTAAGACCTCTGTAAGTCTCCGCGAGCCTGAGATTCTCACAAGGACGTGGCGCTGGTTGTACCCTCAAAGTCTATTTGTGTAGAAAGCACTCAAGTTACTGGCATTTTCTATGTCCTGGCTAGTTGCGGCCACCACGAGACCGCCACTATCAAATAGCGGCCTTCCCTAGACTACAATCTTCCAGATATTCCACTACGTCGACTTTCCCCCTCTGTTGTCAGCTTTGTCAAGAAACGGTCTAGTCTTGACCACTATACTCAATAAAATGGTCCTGAACTAACTGCTATATCAGAGAAACGGTCCGGACATGACCGCCTTCTACCTGCATGCTATGAGACCCGGGGTTTGACCCAAGAGTTGATTTTCCTATGCTCCTAGATGGTCTATTGATTATCTAGAATCCCATAGTCTTATTCAATAAGTTACTAATAAATTATGGAAGATAATGATTGTGTCGTTATGCTGTCGGATTCTTCCCATAGTATAACATTGTCATTAAATCATCCTTGAACTCATATGTTCTCAATTGGTGCACTCTTACCTTGATTGTTGCTATCATGAACTATTATTTGAACTTGTTACATTATTGGCCGAACTTTATTGTTATATCTCATGGAAGTAGCTTGATTTATAACGTGAAGATGCAGATCGGGCATTGATTATGTCTAAGGACTCAATGCTAGCCCCATCGACTGATTGTCGAAAATATACTATAAACTATGGGGTATGATGAATACTGGCGTCGTATTACGCCGGGAGTACTTTTTTTATAAACGAGTGAAATCCGCAAGACCATCTCATGACATTGATAAAGTTGCCTCTAAATAATTTTTCGACATAAATACAATGGTCTGCTACTTACCTCTGCTACCCTTGACCCACTAGAATCGAATCAAATTTTCTGTACCATACTCTGAGAGCTTGTTTTAATCTATATAAGCTCTCTCTCAATTTGTAAATCATGTGATCTTTTCCTGCAACTTAAAAATCTTCTGTTTATACCATGTAGATTTCCTCCTCCAAATCACAATGAAGGAATGTCATCTTTTCATCTAACTACTGTAGCTCCAAGTCAATACATGCCACTAAGCCCAATATCAACAAAATGGATGACATCTTTATTACAGGGGAAAAGATTTCATGAAAGGTAATACCTTTTTGTTGCTTATAGCCTTTCACTACTAGTCCAACTATGTACCTCACATTCCCTTGGCCTTCATTTTTCAGCGTGTAAATCTACTTGTTTTGTAGTACCTTTTTGCCATTTAATAGTTCTATCAAATAATAGATGTGATTCGTATGCAAAGAATTCAACTCTTCCTACATGGCATGCATCCATCAATCCTTCTGAGCATCAACCTACACTTCTGTAAAACTTTTTGGTTCACCATAGTCAATGAACATAGCATATTCGTTTGAAGGATACCTGATAGAAGGAAGAGGGACCCTTTTTCTTCTCCGATACTACTCCTCGGCTAACTATGCATGAGAGGGTTGTTCCACCTCTAGATCATTACCTCGCTCAGCTTGATCTTCTATGGAATGCCCCTTAATTACTGGTCTTCTACCTCTATTTCTACTTCTTCACCATATTCCTAGGCCTTATCAACTATAAGAATGGAGTGATCATCTATAGCAACCTTTGGCTCTAAAAGCTTCTCAAAATCTTCAAGTGTCTGATCCTCCCTGAAGACAACACAACATAGCTCCTATGGATTGTTTATGTCTTCAGATCCTAGAGTCTATAGCCAAACTCATCATTTCCATAACTAAAAAATATAAGTGGCACTGCTTTATCATCTAACTTGGATATTTGCTCTTTTGTCATATGCAAGAATACTTTGTAGCCAAAGACTACTAGATGATCATAGGACACCTTTCCTTGACCACACCATTTTCGGAACATCTCTCCATCCAATGCCACCAAAGAAGAATGGTTGATCAGGTACACTACCATATATATAGTCACACCCTAAAAAGACATCGACAATTTGGAACTGGAGAACATCCTTTTTGATTCTTTCTATAATTGTCTCGTTCACCTTTTCCTTAACTCCATTTTGTTATGGAGTATAAGAATAATCTTCTTTTGTTAAATTACATAGTTCCTATAGAATTACCACTCTAATATTTTAAATTACCTTCATATTATTTTAATTAATCATTGTAAAAATTAACATTGTGCGCCTACGAATTATAATTTCTAATGCAATCCTTGACAAACCCCACTAACCCTTCAGGGGCCTCATCAGCCTCTTGGGTGGCGTCCCAAGTTCTTGGTAGCGGTAATCCAATACTTGTATCAGGTTATCAGTACCCTGAGCTCTGGGTCGTTACACCATCCATCCTGAAGACTTCTCAAGGGTCTTTACATGCAAATCAACCAAGGAGATGTGGGACCGGCTTGAGGTAATCTGAGGGGACAACTGAGGTAAGGGCCACAAAAGCCAATATGTTAGTATCAGAATATGAAATGTTTAGAATGAAGCCTAGTGAATCTATTTTTGAAATGTATGCTAGGTTTTCTAGACTAATCCATGGATTGAAATCACTTGGTAAAGACTATTCTGGCAGTGAGCTGGTCAGAAAAATCCTAAGATCGCTTCCACCAATATGGCATACTAAAGCCACTGTTATTGAGGATTCTAAGGATCTATCTACTATGAAAATAGACGAATTAATTGGGTCATTGATGACCTATGAGATAAATTTCAGGAGAAGTGAAGATGATGACAAGAAATCCAAAACAATAGCTCTCAAAGGCTTTGATAGTTGTGGAAAAAGTAGTGAGGACTCAAGTGAATTGTCAGCATGTGAACAAGCATTCCTCACTAAAAAGTTCAAAAAATTCCTAAGAATGAAAGGTATGTATGGAAAGAAAAAGAAACACCACCAGGTGAATAGAGGAGCACACTTCAAATCTAATACGGACAAGAAGACTGACAAACTTGTTTGTTATCACTGTAGGAAGCCAAGGCATGTTCGTGATGAATGTCCAAAATTGTTCAAAAAGGATTCTAAGGTCAAGAAGAAGCAGCCCAAGGCTATGGTGTCAACTTCGAGTGATGAGGAAAAGAGTAACTCAAGTGAAGTGGAAGAGGTGAAAATCTATGCACTCATGGCCAATGAAGATGAAAATGATGAAGAGGTAATCCCACTCTTCAAAAGTTTTTCAGTAGAACAATGGGAAGATGCTTATACTGATCTGTTTGAGATGCATGAAAAGTTAAGAAAAGAGAATAAAGCACTAAAAAAGAAATTGAAATCTACCAATAACTCTGGTTTTGAGAGTAAAGCCACTGAACATCTGAAAACTGAGAATAATGAACTTTGAATAAAATTGTAAGAGCTTGATAGTGTTAATTCAGAACTAGATAAATTAAATCTGTAAATAAAAATTTCATAAAATAATATATTATAACCTAACCCAAATAATACTTAGTTAAATGGGCATTACTAAAGATTTAAATGTTAAACACATAGCTAGCTCACTAGCTAATAAAATATATGTATATATAATCGTAGCCCAAATAATACAATCTATATATATATACACATGCATATATTTAAATCATTTAAACCCATTCATACCAAACCCAACCCAATTATCTTAACTTAATGAGCTTTTCTTATCCATTAATCTAATTATATAAAATAGAGAAATACTTAATATTAATGGGCCTCAAAGCCTTACACCATATTCGATATATAAAGACCAAACTATTTCAATGTATCTACGCGCGCGCGCGTGTGTGTATCAAAACCCTCACTTTACCCCAACCCAATTTACCACCAATATATATATACAAGGCCTTTTTCTTCTAAACCAAACCCAAAGCTCAGCTCCTATGAACCATTTAATCCACATGCAGCCCACATAACAAGCCACCTATCAAATAAAACCTAACCCAAACCCAAGTGGCCATGCAAATCACAACCCATAGACACGTTCGACCAAGCAAGGTGTTAGCATTAGGGTTTCAGAATCAAAATGTGGCTAGCGGCTGTATAAACAACAAGGGAGTTATCATCGCACGGAAATAATTCAAAGCATTGCTAACACTGGTTCTATCACCCCGTTTAGGATCCTCATCCATATAAAAACCACGTTAAACCCCACGATGCACTCCTTTTCTCTATCAGCAAACTTCTCCGCGTCGACATCCCATCATTCATCTTCTTCCTAGTGCTGCTTGCTGCCGTCCATTGCCGCCAGGAGAAGCCTCTCCTGCTTCTGCAGCGGGCACTCGAAGAAGCATCATCTTCTTCCTCTTCTTCCTGCATCTGCAACTGAGAACAAGACCCATCCCTTCTTCTTCCACTTCTTCCTGCTTGCTGTGGACGTGAGAAGAGTCAGGAGCCATTCTTCTCCTTCCTCCTGTTGCAGAAGAAGCCCATTCAACTCCATCCCCTATTTCAACTTACAAAAACAGAGCACTATTTTTACTACGCACCACTACAAGTTCTTAACTGTCCGTCGTTCAATCTATTTAAAGGTAGATAATCATCCAAACAAAATGCTAGATAAAAATTTCATGCTAGATTGGATAGAGCATATGGATATCTCTCAAAATTTTCCTTGCTCATGTGATCTATACTCAATATAAAGTAATGCGTGCATGATTTACGTTGTTTAATTTCACATAAAATATATTAACACATAGGTGAACAATATTACAATCATATAACCACACATCTAAAATTTCTGAGATCTACATGGACTATTTTGAAGACACCATTGGATTCTCAAGACAGTCTTAGATTAGAGGAGTTTCTTAGAGCCAAGAAAAAAAGGCTTGGTCATGCACAAAAGACCATAGGAGACTACTGCTTGCTAGGTGGATCACCTGTTGATGGCAATGCACATTATACTATAGCAATCGAGCTTGCCAGGCTGACTGGACATGTTTTTTGGCATGCAGGGGCTTTGGAGTGTAGTGCCTGTGCCCTACTGGTAGGGTCACACTTTAAAATTGGTTGATCGAATGGGCCTTAGCGACCCTACTTTTGAAGAGGAGGTAAAGTACCATTATTATAGTGTTATCCAACTTTATAGAAGGTCATTTCTACAAGATCATGCTCAAAGAGTATCAACAGTGAGCTTTGAACTTGAGGCAGCATTGAAATTGGCCAGATATCTTTGCCGGTAAGATTTACTTTATCCCGTGGATTCACCTTCCAAAAAATTAATCCCGTGGATTGCTTACAAAATTTTCAAGGAATTGGATAATATGACTACTCATTAATTCCAAAAGAAGGAAAAATATCTTCATGCATGTCTTTGTGAACATATGCTCTTGTATCTATGTTTACATTTGTTGCTGCTTCTGTGCTATTGTGTTATACATTCTGGTTTCTGATGGAGTATTCACAAGGTTCAAACTGTCCTCCTGGCAGCCCTGTTTAATTCTAGTTTGGCTAGTTTGCAACATTTCTGATTGTTTGGAAAGTGAGCATACCCAGTTGAATGAACATAATGAACATTATGTAATTGAATGTTGAGAGTGTTCTTCTCATTCTTATCCATTTTCGCATAAGATGAACCTGATTTCCAATGTTAACTGAAGAACCAGAATCTTTCACCTGATCTTCAGTCCCCCAACCCTCAACCCCCAAATGTTATGGTGATCACATCTGGATGAATCATGCGTCCTGTTGTTAGTAAATTCTCTTCACTCGCAATGCATGTGGGTTTCATTGTTATCCACTGAATCATTGTTATCCACTGAATCATTGTTACAGCAGAATGCATGGTACTAAAAAAGTCATATACTAAATTTGCACTTCTGATTCTTAGTTGCTTTTTGGTGACTAACTTTACATGGGATATCTATACACATACATTTGCTTTTAGTATTCACTATGTTGTGCCTGACAATTCTTTTTCTTCCCTGTTTTCACTCACTATCAACATTTATTTGATCTAAACCACAAACAACATCCTGCTGAATGTGATCTCTATGGTATTTGATCACTGAGAGTATAGTTTGCTTCTTTTGTACTAGCCATGGAAAGGTATAAAAAGAAGAAAAATAAGATAAATATAATCTAATTAATATTCAACCCTCAACCCCCCTGTCCCCTCCATTCCCTCATCTCCCCCTCCCGTGCCTCTTTCCCTCACCCTCTCCCGTCTCTCCCTCACTCTGCCTTCACCCTCCAGCGGCCGATGGAGGTGGTGATGGGACGCGGGGTGGTGTGGAGATGACGGCGGCGTGTGGTGGAGGCGAGGCCGAGTATGCGTGGAACTGGAGGCGGAGGCGGCAGTAGCGTTCGTGAGGATCCGATCGCGTGGGGATCGCTGTTTCGAAGGTTTTGGGTGAGATTGAAGCGTCTTCCATATAGGGGGATGGTTCCCTACTTCTCCTGTGCATTTTCCCACCGTTATCATGCCCGGAGAGGTTGGGAGAGGGTTATTCCATGTTTTGGGGCTTGAGCATGCAGGGGTTTGAGTGAGGGTTTTGGGTCAGTTGGGCCTTGATTTGTGATTTGGATGTGGCATTTTGGTCGTAAGATTGTCCGGGGATGATTCCCCGTGTGTTTCCCCTTCGTCCTGTCACGAATGGGGCTTCTGAAAGGGATTTCAGGTGGCTTTCTGTGAGGAAGATTGCAGGAGACGGCCACAATGGTGGCCGTTTGTGTTTATGTAGCCCACTGGCTGGGCGGCCATAGGGGTGGCCGCCCAGGCCCTTGGGCAGCCAGATGGGTGGTCGCCCTGGGCCCTAGTGCCCCTGGGTGGGCGGTTAGCCCGATGGCTGCACAACCCCTTTGTGATCTAGGCGGCCAGATGGGTTGCCGCCCAACCCTTTGTGCCCCTTGGTGGGCGGCCAGGTAGTTGGCTGCCCAGCACCCTAGGCGGCCAGTGCAATGGACGCCCAGCCCCCTTTAACTCAGGGGTGTTATGTCCCGTGGCTGGGTATTCCGGAGTATCCGTAGGAGGGGTGGCCTTGTGGAACGCGTGTTCGCGTGGTTATGGGTGTTCTGTTGGATCTGGATTAGTGGTGTGGGCCACCTCTGTCTGCTATGGAATGTGGACAGTCCATGTGTCGGGCTGCAGGTGTCGACTGTCCCCGCGAGAGTTTCGTGATCGCGAGAGGTGTCCCTGCGTGAGGACTGTGATCGCGGCTAGGTGTCTTCGTAGGAGTTGTGGACCATGGTCCTTGGCTTTCTATCTTACGCTTTGATTAATTGTCTGATGCGGGACGACGGTGAGACTCGACAAGTGGACACGTTCTTAGAACCTAGACACGACGACGCGACTCACTTGACGACGCGACCAGCAACTATACGACCAAGTCATCACCTAACGTGGGAACACGCTTGATGGCCCACTACCTGATAAGGAAGCCCCTCAAGCAGAAAGTTATGGCCACGACTCTCCAATTGTCTATGTCAAAGTCTGAATCGGGAGAAAACTCAGGAACTCAGACAAGCGTTCGGCATGCGTTGGAAATCACTCGAAGTCCTAAACTGGGGCTCGGAGGCTTCAAATCAAACACCTCGAAGGTGGTGCATTACAACTAAAGCTTTGCAGGAGCACAAATGTTGATCTGAGTCGCCACGAAGTTGGGACAAAATCTCTTGATGCTTAAAACAGCGTGGCCAAGCCTTAAACCGGCCTGCCCCTCCAAGAAGCCTTAAACTGGCGCACCCTGTTCCCTTGGTGTCTATCCGGCACGCTAGTTGTAGGTGGTCTAAATCGGCGCGCCCCCTGACCGTGCCAATTTAACCCAACATCATCACCCCCACGCCGTTGAACCAAGGCTGCCATCCCGTCCGAGCTCCGATACTATGTTCTCCTATCAGATTCAGGCACAGACTCAAAGGGGCATAGCATTCAATGCTACCAAGCCGTGCCTCCATCTCTGTTCAACAGCGCAGTGACATCAGCGGCGGAGGCATGCATCCACGGTGGAGAAGCAGTAGAAGATATCCCAGCAAAGCCGCAAACGTCCCACCCTCAGATGAACGACAAGGTGCGGCACCAATTACCAGATGCCATCATAACATGTCAACCCCATTCGTCTAGCAGACAAACGAAGTGGCAGGAGTTCCTTCCGTTCGGGAAAGAAAGGGCAACCCATTCTATATATATTCTACCATGTTCGACGGAGCAGGGGCTGGCGATTAAAAAGAGAAGGAAGAAGAGAAGAGAGGCTGGCCATTGAGGGAAAGAGAGGCTCAGTGAAGAAGAAGAGAGGCCATACAAAGGAGAAAGCCCACTGGTTGACACCTGTGAGGTGAAGAAAAGAGTGAAAGAGTGAAAGAGAGGAGAGTTCGGTGAGAGGTGAGTCGGAGGGGAAGGAGCTTGTGCTTTCTTCCTCTCCCCCATTCATGTATCTCTTCCCTTTCCCCTACAGTGTATTCCCTTCTTCCTTGGGAATATTTCTCTTGTATTAAAACCTCCCTTTTTTGTGGATGAATAAAATGAAAGTTTCTTTTTGGCAAGCACAGTGATTCTACTATGCCAACTTCCACCCTCTTCTATTCTCTCTCTCCTACTCATCCAGGGTCTTTAAAGCTCGCCTCACCGTGGCATGGTGTAGCATCCCTGATAATTTTAAAGAATAAATTATATATTCTAAATAAATTTAAAAAATGGTGTAAAAGGTCATAGTAAGAATTTCAAGGCTTGGAAGAGGGTAGATGTGTGAGTGATGAATTTGAGGTCCCCTCTTCTTATAGAGCTTCGTTAGAGACCTAAACCCACTAGAATTGAGCCAGGGTAAGTCTAGATCGGGTTAGGCTAGAGTTTGGGTTGAGTTGAAACTCCATACCTCAGGTTCGAACTCCCTAAGAGAGTCCCGATCAGACTCTTAGTGCGTGGACTTGCGTGGTCTATCGATAGACCACGTAGCCTTCTGCACGATCTAATTATGACCATTCAGGGCCTTCTATAGGGTTTGACTCTTGGCATAGGGGATAGTTTAGACGAGACCATTCATTGATATGGAAGGCTTAACTTGGACCATTCAGATGCCTTGGTTGGTCTTGGTCGAGTAGCATTCCAGCGGATCATTTGTGACCGCGTAAGGCCTGGAGTGGCCACTCAATGAATGTTCATGCCCCTGCCACACTATTTTGTCATTCTTGCATCGTTGACTCTCAGTCGGTATGTGTCTCTCTCCTCACTGCTCTCCCGTGTCTCTTTGCTCTCAATCAGTACGTGTCCCTCTCCTCACCGCTCTCCCGTGTCTCTTTGCTCTCAATTAGTACGTCTCTCTTCTCATTGCTCTCCCGTGTCTCCCTAGGGTCAGTCGTGAGTCAGTTAGCATTCACATACACACCTTTGCACATTCATACATTCACATTCATTCATAACAAAAGAAAATCCGTTTTCATAATTTAATCTTGTCTTGAACTTTGAGTTTTCTGTAAGAAATCTGCAGCCAGACTCGGGACAGACTCACAGGTACGTCTTTGGTTGATGATTTAGTTGGCTTCCCGAGGTTTGATTGTGTGTTTCTTGCACCCATCTTGTTCCCCTTTGTATTATCTTCATTTCCATATGTCATTTGCATTCATTGTGTCATGATTACATAGTTAACTATTGTCTCCATTTTTGAGTTTTCTACATAAAGTCTGCATGCGGGCCCAGGGGAGATGCAAAGGTACGTCGCTCATTGATGGTTTTACCTATCTTTTAGTGCTTGATTGTGCTTATTTCTAGTCCTGCATTATTGTCCTTTGTATTATCTTCATTTTCATCTATTATTTGCATCCATATTGTTGTGTTTGCATAGTTTAATTTTGTCTTGATTTTCTAGTTTTAGGCTAGAATTCTGCATGCACTCCGGTGCACATAGGATCATGCATTACATATCATAGTCGCATTCCCCCTTGGTAAGTGATCCTCTCGCCTCCATATTCCTTGGGGTCGACTAGGTGATCTTATTCGGGACCTCCGTAAGTCCTTAAAATTTTGAAGAAAATGTACTATTTAATTGTGAGCGTAAAGAATCGATCAGGATGGGGATGGGATGAGGAGAAACAAATGCCACTCCCAGGCACGGATGAAACTTGGGATGATCTATCAGCGGTATGTAACATATGCAATGCACAATCATTTGTTCAATTTTATTTTGTTTGAATGAATAACATGTCACTTTAATTTTCAGACTAATAAAGAGTACAAATCAATTCAAGGGAAGTCTTTCCTGATTTTCAAACAAATGGAGCTTATTTGTTCAACTTCTATGTCAAGAGGGGATGACGCTGTATGCAATGAAGGCTCCTCTTATCTAGACACACGCAGTGACCCTGGTGAGGAGGAACAACAAACTATACTAGAAGAATCGGGACTAGAATTTAATATTTATAGTATTATTAATGACACTGATACTCCTGAAAATATTGAGCAAGTCTCCCAAATGAATGTTCCAAGGGATGATTCAACCACGACCACTCCCTCTATGTCTAGGAGTATTCCCCCATCTAGTAATATTAATAGGAAGAGAAAGCGGGCTTCCCAAGGTAATGAAGATGCAATTGACAAGTTGGTGTCCCTGGGTCATGAGAGGTTGAGCCTAGCAAGGGAGATGTTACAATTACAGAAAAAAGTTGCACCGCCAATGGATGAGGGAATTGATATGCTTTTAAAGTTGCCATGCCCCACCAATGGCGCATCTAGTTTACTCATTGAGGAGACTAATCTCCTACCCCAAGTTGAGGTTGAAGAAGAGGTTGAGGTACACGAGGCTTCTCCCAATTGGGAGGAGGAGTATGAGACCCACTACCATGAGTACAACCAAGAGCACCCCCCCCATCGACCTACTCTCACCTTGGAGTGGTTAGGTGCACCCTCACCTAAACCCAAGAGCACGATTGGAGAAGAACCACCATCTTCCACACCTATATCTAGATAGGGGACCATGCCCAAAAGGTCATCATAGATAATGGGAGTAGTGTGAACGTGGTGTCCCCCGACATCGTCAAGCTACTTGGCCTTGCCGTCTCCGCACACCAAACCCATACAGAGTAGCTTGGATTGATGCCACATCCGTACCCATTAGCACTCGCTGCCTTGTCCCCATCACGTTCCAATCCTACCATGGACAAGTATGGTGTGACATTCTACCTATGGAAGTAGGAAGCATACTTTTAGGGCGGCCATGGATCTATGATGTATATGCCACTTTTCTTGAGATGACGAACACTTACATTTTCAACCATGAGGGGAAGAGGATCCAGCTCAACCCTTCACCACCCCGTCTCCATTTAGAGTCGTGTTTAGTCCCCTAGAGTTTTATCCACTTTGCCCCTTAGAGTCTTGCATGCCCACTCGACGTGGTACCGATTACCAACGCCCGGTCCCGATGGCTGACCCTAGGAATGCTGCCTCGAATGACTTTACCCTCCAGAATATGATGCAGGCTCTCATGGATCAGATAGATCAGTCCGATAAGATCTTTAGGGATCACGCTGCACTCATGGAGGGCTAGATGAAGGCCATGGAGGATCGGATTGAGGCTTCCGACCGGACCATCCAAGGTCTAGTTGGACGGCCCAATCCAGGTAGAGTTCAGCAAGAGGATGCCCCCGGGTTGGCCCAAGGCCCACTTGGCCCTGTCCCTCGGCCCGTACACCCTAGAGCCGACGATCGGAGACCATGTGTCCCAGAGTTTGAGGATTTTGGGTCTGATAACGAGTTTGAGGGGTATGGCCGTGCCCAGTGTGGCAACCGGCCCAATAGGGACGATGAGGATGAGCGCGTCCTTAGGTTCGTGCGGGTGGATCCTCCTACCTTTGATGGGACCATGGAGCCCAAGGTTTATCTTGATTGGGAGGCTGGCATGGATCATTTTTTTGAGTGGTTCGAGATGACGGACCACTGGAGAGTCTGATTTGCCAAGATGAAGCTGCTTGGCCAGGCTTAAACATATTGGATGAATGTAGAGAGCCTACTGATGCAGCGACATCAGCCCCAGATTGAGACATGGGATGACATGAAGGCCAAGCTTAGGCAGAAATATCTCCCTATCATCTACCGACAGCGTCTTATTGATCGGTGGCAGAGTCTTAGTCATGGGGATCGATCGGTAGTAAAGTACATCACTGATTTTGATGAGTACTTCTTGCGATGTGGGGTCACGGAGGAGAGTGTCATGACGATCTCTCACTTCCGTTGGGGTCTGTGGCTACCTTATAAGTATGAGTTATTTTGCCACCATGTGATGACCCTAGAGGAGGCTTATCAGGTTGCTTGTGAGCTAGAGTAGTTTGAGTCTGAGTTTGCTTCGGTTTAGTGCCCGGGACCCACATACCCTCGTGGGTCGGATCCTCGTGCTACGCCTGGACCTTATCCTTGGGGACCCGTCGCTCATCCACAGGAGCCCATTCGCCAGGACCCCACTGCTCCTCGTCCTCGTCATCCCCCTCCGAGGGACTATCCCCCTCACCCCCAGGCTCCCGCCCCATGGCCCCAGCAGCCCGCCATTCCTGCCCAACCCCAGCTTCTACCACCCCCGACCCGTCGTGATGACAAGGGAAAGGGGCCGATGATTGGTGGAGCACCTAAGGGCACTGGGTGCCGTCATGAGTGTTATAGGTGCGGAGGAGTTGGTCATTATGCTATTAGTTGTCCTACCCAATATTCTCTGGTTATCAGGGATCCTTCGACCGGTGAGCCCACACCTGGGATTATACCCGTTAGCTATGAGGCTGACCAGGAGCTCGCGGAGGAGTTTTTTGATGAGTTGATTGAGGGCAAGCAGTTAGATGTCCAAGGCATGCAGAGCCAGGATGATGTTCAGCTAGGCGTTGTTAGATGTATCTTGACCCAGCCGTAGGTGAGTGATGACTGCTATCGCACCACCATTTTTCACACCTTCTGTAGGCTGGGCGGGAAAGCCTGCAAGGTGATCATTGATAGCAGTAGCTATATTAACGCTATCTCCACGGGTACTGTGACACGCTTAGGGTTGACCCCTGTGGACCATCCCTCCCCTTATCGCGTGTCTTGGGTGGACTCCACTGCCATCCCAATCCGGCTGTAATGTTGGGTGCCATTGCAGTTCCATGCCTACCAGGACGAGATCTGGTGTGATGTGTTGCCTATGGAGGTAGATAGTATTATCCTAGGAAGGCCTTGGTTATTTGATCAGGATGCCACCCTTCATGGTCGGTTAAACACGTGCACATTCGACCATAATGGCCATTGGATTACCCTTCACCCCTCCCTGCTAGGGAAGCCATCCGTCCGGGGTCCTACCGGGCTCTGGGCCCAGTACCTCGTCGTCGGCGCAGACCACGACCGTTCCTTCTCACGTCCCCACTTCAGATGATCCGCCACCTCGGAGGTTGATGCTAGTCAGCTCCCGAGAATTCGAGCGTGATTTCGTTAGAGGGGATCCCATTTTTGCTATCGTGGTCCAAGAGGTGGTTAGCGAGATGGAGAGTGATATCCCACCTGATGCTGCTGATGTCCTTCGGGAGTTTGCTGATGTGTTTCCCGATGAGTTACTCGAGGGTCTCCCACCCATACCGGACATTCAGCATGCCATCAACCTGATTCCGGGGTCCTCATTGCCCAACTTGCCACATTATAGGATGAGCCCCACCGATCACGCTGAGCTTCAGCACCAGGTCGATGAGTTGTTGGGTAGAGGTTCGCTGAGAGAGAGCATGAGTCCATGTGCCATCCCTGCATTGCTTTCCCCTAAGAAGGACGGCACTTGGAGGATGTGTGTAGACAGCCGTGCTATCAATAAGATTACGGTGAAGTACAGATTTCCCATTCCTTGCTTGGATGACATGCTTGATATGATGGCGGGAGCCACTATGTTTTCTAAGATCGATCTGAAGAGTGGCTATCACCAGGTGCGGATCTGGCCCGGTGATGAGTGGAAAATGGCCTTTAAGACCATAGATAGCCTTTATGAGTGGCTGGTCATGCCCTTTGGGCTGACCAATGCTCCCAGTACTTTTATGCGGTTGATGACCCAGGTCCTTCGACCTTTGATTAGGGTCTGTGTGGTAGTTCATTTCGATGACATCCTCATCTATAGCCACACCTGGGAGGCCCACTTAGACCATCTACGACAGGCTTGTCTTATCTTGCGGAGAGAGAGCCTTTATGCCAACCCTAAGAAATGCGCTTTCATGACTAGTCAGGTCATCTTCTTGGGGTTTATCGTTTCTAGCGAGGGAGTCTCCGCCGACCAGGAGAAGGTCAGGGCTATAGTGGAGTGGCCCGAGCCTCGTACTCTTCATGATGTCCGTAGCTTCCATGGACTGACGACTTTCTATCGCTGTTTTATTCGAGGTTTTAGTTCCATCACGGCCCCTATCACTGATTGCATCCGAAAGGGGACGTTCGAATGGACGAAGGCCGCCTCGGCTGCATTTGCGCTCCTCAATGAGCACATGACTCAGGCACTTATTCTTAGACTTCCAGATTTTGCGAAGGTGTTTGAGATCTCTTGCGATGCCTCTGGGGTTGGTATTGGTGCTGTTCTTAGCCAGGAGACCCACCCCATTGCATAGTTCAGCGAGAAATTGAGCGATGCTAAACTGCGTTACTCCACTTATGACAAGGAGTTTTACGCAGTTGTGCAGGCCCTTCGGCATTGGAGGCATTACTTGTTGCACCAGGAGTTTGTTTTGTTCTCTGATCATGAGGCGCTCAAGTATCTCCATGCCCAGAAGAAGCTCAATTCTCGCCATAGTCGCTGGGTGGAGTTTCTCCACGATTATACCTTTGTGCTGAAGCACAAAGTCGGTGCGGAGAACAGGGTGGCCGACGCTCTGAGCCGTCGTGCTTATCTTTTGACCACCATGAGTGTAGAGGTGGTTGGGATGGATAGGATGAAGGACGCAGAGGCTGCGCGAGTTCATGGAGTTGACCCAGGGCGACATGTCAGTGATGCAGTACCGTGCCAGGTTCGTTGAGTTGGGCCGTTATGCGTCGCACATCATTGAAGCTGTTGGCTTAGATGCCGATAATTAGATGGCTGTCGACTTAGAAGATTATAATTAGAAAGCTGTCGGCATGGATGCCGATAATTGGAAAGCTGTCGGCTTTAATGTCGATAATTAGAAAGCTGTCGGTCTGGATACCGATGGTGAAGAGTTGTTGGCTTGGATGCCAATAGTTAAAAGCTATCGGCTTAGATGCCGATAATTAGATGGTTGTCGGCTTAGATGTCGATAATTAGAAAGTTGTCGGCATGGACGCCGATAATTGAAAAGTTGTCGGCATGGATGCCGATAATTGGAAAGCTGTCGACTTTAATGCCGATAATTAGAATGCTGTCAGTCTGGATACTGATGGTGAAGAGCTGTTGGCTTGGATGCCAATAGTTAAAAACTGTCAGCTTAGATGCTGATAATTAGGAAGCTGTCGGCATGGACGCCGATGATTGGAAAGTTGTCGGCCTTAATGCCGATAATTAGAAAGCTATCGGTCTGGACGTCGATAATTGGAAAGCTGTTGACTTAGATGCCGATAATTAGAAAGCTGTCGGTCTGGATGCCGAAAATAAGATATTTTTTATTATCATTATCATTTTTTATTTTTTATTTCATTTTATTCCCTTTTTTATTATTTTTTATATCACGCAAGAATCCGCTGACATGAAGCATAAAATAAATACATAGTATATCCCCGATATCGGGAATAGGATAGGGACGAAGCCCCAAATTCACAGACTGCGCGCGACCCACGAGTCATAACTAAAGGAGTTGTGCATTCACCGAAAAGGCGTCGCATGGCCCATGCATATAGTTTAAATCACGATTTCCACCCAAGATAACTTTTCCATGGTGTGAGGGTGTAAGTACGCAAGTAATGTCCCCTAAACATAGGGATGTGTAGACGTTCTAAGCAACACTAAAGGACTGCTCTGGCGCCTACATGTACATTTCAGGCTTTCGATTTTTGGTAGCTTCACACAACCCCCTTATCTGTTCTGACTTCTAGACTTCACCGTTCAGCGTGAATTTTCACATTTGTTTCAGTGGGGATTCCCGACTACTAGGATTCATCCTTTATCGTAATTCACTTCACCATTTTCGCACAAGTCTCCTCATTTATTTCATTGGGGATTCTCGTCTACTCGGATCCACATTTCTTTAGCATTCATTTTTTTCTTTTTTTTCATAAAAGGGACACAATCAAAGCAAAAAGGCATGATAAAATATAATTTCATTTCAAATATAAGTTCATTACAACTTGCACTCCAACTAATAAACTCAATAAAAGAAAATTACAATGGACTCATTTTAGACTAAATAACTTAACACATGACTATAAGGCTTGTCTAGGTTGTAGAAACTTTCTTCACTATTGCCCATGCTCATCTTGGTCGTTCTCATCCTCAACATTACCAGAAAGACATGGAAAAAGCACTACGTAAGCGAACGCTCAGTAGGTCTTATATCTCTTGCTCCAAGCTAGCTTTAAGTAATTAACAATTTAACATGAATATGTAGGCCATGCAAAGGTACAAGATAAATAGGAACTATGATGGCACGAGACAGATCAATAATTTGGAGAAATTTTCAATAACTATAAAGGCAATAGACAGGTCAACATTTAGAGGAATAAATTCAATTACCATCAGGATGAGACAATGACATGCATTTCAATAAGGTGCTTGCTTTCACAAGAGCATAACATGAGACTATCACTTATAAGATTGGCCATATGTAAATATATGAAGTCAAACACTCGAGAAGGGAATATGTTAATCATTTGTGGAATTGTCGTCGATCAATCATGCTTTTCATTGGTGCAATGCCACACCCGATCATTCACGATACCGACACACGTTTGGACTTTACCTCGCCATGAGATCAGATCCGGACCCCATCACTTTTCATTCTAGCATTGGGTGTCAAGTTTGTTGGACCCATAGCCTCTTTTAGATTCTAGACCAATTCCATGCCAATTAATGGCCATAAGAGTTCCAAGAATCAAGCTATAGTAGGAACATAAGATAGATTCACAGATTCCAAGGACAAAACTTTGGACAAGATGACATGGCAATAAATCACACATAAAACCAAGACATTCGTGACTCTGGGATAAATGGCATCCACTCAGGTCGCCACGAATTACTGACATAGCGTCCATTGTGATGGTCGTCAATACTGTGAATAGTGTAGGCACGAAATGAAATAGCGTCTATTTAGACAGTCGCTAATTCAATTGGCGTCCACTGGCTTAGTCACCAATTCCAGACAGAGACAAACTCTTAAAGAACTCTATGAGGGTTGGGCATCATGTTTCTCCAGAGTGTCATGACAAATAAGGGTTCCAGGGTTTTTAAGGTACAACTAGCTCGGCTGCCTTAAGGGAATCCAATGCTTAGCTAAGACTTACGAAGACTTTAGAGAAAGAAATTTTCGTCCAATAGAAGGAATATCTGACGGAGGGTCCTTCAATCTCCAACAATTGAGGTGTAAGCGTGTGGAGGGTGAATCTTCTCACTCTTCGAAGAGAAGCAGGTCCAGCAGCAGTTCCAAGAGACTCTCTGACCTTGAAGGACACTTGAGTGAGAGGACCCAGTCTCAGCTTGTGAGTGGTCCCCGCTTCATCTCTTTGCTTGCGCCTCCCCTTTTTTCTGACAATACACTCCTTTCTTACTTCTTCTGTATGTGTAGAGCATGATGAGATCACATATCTCATGGGAACTAGTGGTGGCCGCATATCGGGGTCTTTCAAACTTTCAGAAGGCCCGGCTAGACATGATGGGATTCGGGACCTTTCTCCGAATCGAGCCGATCAAGCTCGACCTCGCCCTCATCCAAGCATTGCGCGAAAGGTGGGACCCAATGAGTCGGGCCTTCCTGATGCCTTGGTGGCACATGGTGCCTAGCCTAGAAGATGTGGTTCGAATTACAGGCCTCAAAGTGGATGGCGAGGTGGTGACCGGTGTCACCTTCTCTGATTACATAGAGGCTACTCAGAAGTTCTTAGGGTTGGATCTTGATGATCAGAAGAATAGGTCAGTAGTCAAGGTGTCTATCATGGAGGCATTGGGGCTTTCTAATGCTCGTCCACGTGATCTTGAGTCTTTGGAAGAGTTCATGGAGAGGGCTCAAAGAGGGTGTCGCGCTGTGTATTATGTTGACGCTAGCAATTGGGAGAGATCCAACATGGATCTGAGGAGATTTCTCTTCTTCCTATTGGGGAGGCTGCTATTGGGCTCAAAGGGGGACAGTATCCATTGTCGCTTCCTAGAGCTCCTGGTAGAACTTGAAAGAGCGGGACGGTACGCCTAGGGAGTTGCAGTGCTGGCGCATCTATTTGTGGATTTGTCCGAAAGGGCAGACCGAGAGGTAACAGTGAGTGGCTTCACGCCATTTATCCAGGTACCTTCCCCCCCTTTTTTTGATGATGTTAATGACACATGATGGCTCAGCTATGGTGTTATTATTACCTCCCAATAGGAAAGGCTCGTCATTGGAGATTAGCGGCGGTGCCGCAAGCTAGACGGTGGCAGCCCATCATGAACCTAGCCCCTTTATCCTACCAGTTGATGGTGTTAAGACACGAGCTGCAAGAGTTCCTTGCAGCAATGGTATTTTTTTATTTTTTTTATTTTTTTCTTCTTTTTTTTGGAACTAAGAAGATGTACATGACCTGGCCCAGGTGATGTGGAGACCTTATGCAAGCATGATCGACGCCGATCAGCCTTGGATTATATCAAGCCATGCCCGATTTGGGTGGGACCTGTGGATCCATTGTTTGAATGAAATCAAGCCACTTGAGAATGCAAAAGCTAAGCTTTCAAAACCCTTACCACTGGGAGGCAGTGTGAGGCGAGGAAAATCATCGATGTTGGCTGGGGTCATCGGCTCAACGATCGACCGATGATTCTCCTAAAGAATTCTAATCTCCTCCTCCAGCTCCGAGGAGATCACCGATTGCTTCGGAGGGAATACCGGCTGAAAGTTTGGCTTATCAGGGAAGCCCTAGCTAGTAGCGTCCTTGCTAGACCTTACCCAGAAAAATTGGGTCTTCCACACCTTATGCGAAGAATCCCGAGCAGAAAGGGTCACGCAGCTCCTCCCCCTCATCGCCTAAAGATAGAAGAAACCCTTCCAAGAGTGAGTTTGCTCCTTCAGCTCGAAGAAGGCGTGAAAAAGGTCTAAAGAAGTGGCGAGGCCACATGAGTGACAGAGAAAGATAAATGAGAAGATGAAAGTATATGAATTGGAAACCAACTGGATAGGAGCCAGTTGGTAGAATTTTAACAACTACACAACAAAGGGGTGGAGAGGAAGATAGAAACCGCACTTCCAAGCCAAAAGAAAAATGCAGAAAAGACCCGAACGAGTATCCAGGCTGGACTCATGAGGTTTGGACGGGGAGAAATAATACTGCCATGCAACTTGTAGCAGACCTCGATCTCTTTCACCTCGGCCTCTCCCAGCTCGCTGCGCCAAAGATGGTTGGACATCAGCGCTGAACTCCCCACGCCCTGCTTAGGCTCCTGGATCTCAACCTCGGCGTCGTGCTCCGCCATGGAGGAACGAGAAGAGCAAGAAGGAGAGGAGGGGATAGCAGAGACAGAAGACTCAGGGGGTTGAGGAAGTTGACGGATCATCGCTGTCGTGATCTCTGCCAACTCCGCAAAATCCTCTATAATTCTCCTCTTCCTCTGGTCACTCTCGCAGCGCATGGACTCTCTCAGAATGCGAATGCGATGAAGGAAAAAGCCCTAAATGGAGGAGACATATGATGCAAGCATACGAGATATTTATATACCTCAGCGATCCTAGCGGGAAGCGTCGTGATGTTTCGAACTCCAAGAAGGGCCTCCCCGTACCAACTCGAGGGAGCCATCATCATATGCATGCCCCCAAGACAGCCACATTAAATGGCCCTTGCTGGCAAAAGATATCCCCTATTCGAGCCACCCATGCTACCCCATTATACTCTACTCTCCGGGCCCAAACTTTGGCTCGGGAGTAGGGGGCAAGTGGAGAGGGGTAAATCCACAGCCCAAAAAGATACGCAGCACAAGACAGCCTAACTAGGTCCAATTCGACACAACCAGACCCAATGAGTGAGCATCGAATTTATTAGTCATAGTGTTATACACTTTTAGTCTCTATACCAATTTAGTTCATAAGAGACGCAATCACTGAACAGAGAAATCAGGGAAGATTAGACTTGCTAGATGAAAACCGTGATTGAACCGAGTAAAGCTACCGTATGCAGTCGATCACAAGTTGTCACTTGAAGGAAAGCTGGATATTGAAATCATCCTTTTGGTCTGAATTAAAGTCCTTTTCATTTCTTATTTCTGATAAAATGCTTGTTCAACTTGATTGGCAGGTACTGGCAGCCACCCAAACTTCTGGTGAAGCTGGAATGAACTGGTTTCAGGGAACGGCAGATGCTGTGAGACAATTCATCTGGGTCTTTGAGGTCAGTGATTATGCGTAGACAGTGTACTTTATCATATCCTGCCATTTATTGACATGTACAGCATTCCTTGAACTGTGACGTAATTGTGTTAATTTTTTTAGGATCCCAGGAACAAGAACATAGAGCACGTACTAATCTTGTCTGGTGATCAGCTTTACAGAATGGATTATATGGACTTGGTGCAGGCATGTTGAGTTGTTACTAGTTGCATTCACTTGATGGTTTTTCTTGCCTGGTTTTGTGACATAAGTTTTAAACTTTACTGATGAAATGATATGGTTGCAGAGGCACATGGACACTCGGGCAGATATTACGGTTTCATGTGTACCCACAGACGACAGGTATTGCTAAGCACCATTTAGTTTTCACATAATTGTGGTCTTGTTGGGTCCAATCTGAAATAAGTGTATTCTGTAAATCCCTTGTTATTCCTGTCCTTGCTAAGCCATTCTTGCCTTCAAGCCATCCTAATCAATGGGCTCTTCCTCTTCTCCTTTATTTGCATTGTGGACCTAAACTACTAAGTGATCAATTGCTTGGCCTGTCCTCAACATGGGACTAATGCATCAATGATTGCTCAGTTCTCGGCTAAAGAGTGCAAGCCTTGATGCTTACGAGGCTTGCTTTTTTACTAACTATCAGTCTACTTCACTTCTGTGTGTGAGTTAATGATGAATTGGTATCTCATTTTTTGCTCACTTGCCGTTATCAGTCCTTCATACATGTACACTAAGATAGAAATAGTGTGCTCCAATTCTGATACTTGGGTGCCTTTCCTAGGAGAATAGGATACTGAATGGTTTCCTTCTGAACAGTGCAAAATGTGAAATAACATGAGAATATGAATTTTGGTTGACCAATGTACACCTGCCAAGAAGTGGGAATTCATATTCCTTGGGGAGGTTGGATAAGCCATATTTCACTTCTCCTGTTTTCCAATAATGTTTCAAACATCTACAGTCATTATCTAATAAAGTTATATACATATATGTATCCAAATACATATTACCTACATAGAGCCATAGATACATCATTATCAATAACCATTCATATGATTTTCTAGTTTATCTGACAGATGTAATTGTGTGCAACTTTGAATATCTTTCGCATGATTAACATATTTTTCACAAACAATTCAAAATTTTGGCATCCTCTTCTACCAGGTTTCCTAGGCTCTTAGAAATTGTCCACTGCCTAGGCAATAACCATGCTGCTTTTAGTGACCTTGATGTACCTGACCTATATAATGATGGAAAGTTAGCAATTTTATATTTCCTCCATTTTGTCCCTCACAGCATCACTGTCATTCCCCTGTTGTACATTTTGCATTATTGAGAGGGGCATCATATTCTATCATGAAGATGTTGCAGGCATTATAGACATAGACAGCAGCGGTTTTGTGTCCATGACAGCAGGGGTATTTCTGTCCATGTATATCTTTTGTTTTTTATATATTTGTTGTTATGCCTCTGTCACCTCCTTAAGTGTGGGGGGCTATTTTAGTCATAACAACAATGTAATAGTATACCCCAAATGTATAAAAGGCTGTTGTGTGAGGATCAGCCTGAAGTTGGTTGGCTGCCTCTCTCCCATATGATGATGGTGCTTCATTAAGGATGACAATTGCGAATTAGTGGAGCTGTATGCTAGGAAGAGTTTAGTTGGTTCATGCTGAGTGTAAACTATCAAATACAATCCAACTGGGACAGTGCAGCGGTATAAAGCAAGGTTGGTGGCCCGGGGCTACACTCACTGTCTGGAGACATTTGTTACGGTGGCTAAGCTGAAGTTCGTTAGGGTTATTCTCTCATTTGCTGGTCCAGTTCACTTGGGATCTTCATCAATTGAATGTTAAGAATGTTTTTCTGAATGGTGATCTCCAAGAGGAAGAATATATGCAGCTGCCGCCTAGACTTGTTGCAAAGGGGAGCGTGTGTCACTTGAAGGCCTTGTATAGACTAAAACAGTCCCTCCGTGCTCCATTTGAGAGATCTGTTCTGGCTATTCTCAAGGTAATTCTGACCACACGTTGTTCCTGAAGTGGCAGGATGGGAAGGTCGCGGTGCCTGTGTATGTTGATGGCATGCTTATTACTAGTGATCATACATTATACATTAGCAAGCTTGAGAAAGATTTGACAAGGGAATTTAAGATAAAAGGATCTTGGTGAATTGATATACTTCCTTGGCATTGAAATTGCAGAGTCTCAACATGGCCTCTACATATGTCAAAGGAAGCACCCACATCAGCGGGGCGGACGTCGTGCCTTGAGGGCACGGGTTCTCTCCTCACTCAATCCGCAGTGGCCACTCATGAGTAGGAAGTCACGGGATTGGGCACTCTCTTTCTCAGCGGCTGAACTTAGAAATGATACTAATTGAACACAAATATCCAGGGAGGGTTCAGCGTATACCTGATTGGCGAGAAGACACCGATCCAGAGTCGGAGACGTGGGCGAGCGGGGAAGTGTAGGCTCCCCGCATACTGTGCCGATGTAGCTTCCCCTATTCAATAGTACATGCACTACTCCCCACATAGGGGGGTTGGACTAGGGAAGGGGAAATTAATATTACAACCAAACACTACCTCCGTATAGGGAGGGGCGCTAAGCCGGCCAGGCGGGGAGGGGAGGTTAGCTAAACTCACGCCGGGAGGGCAATTCTCCAGTTCTATCCAGGTCTAAAAATGCAAGACAGTGAGTCACTGTAGACACCGCCACGTAGTCCACCGGGCTTAGAAGTCATCGTGGCTGGTGCCAAGTCATTGCTGACAGTCCCAGGTACGCTTGTAAATTTCTGCGGACGGTTCCGACACCGTCACTGACCGGGGTGGACCCTGGATCAGGTTCTCTGCTCTCTGGTTTGGACTGATCCCAGGGAGCAATAGCAGATTGATAAAGCCGCCACGATTGCTCCTGAAGTCCAAACGTTGCAGGACCAAGACGAGTGCGACCGTGGACGAGTCTTCTTCGAGCAGCAACCAGGGGGAGCACCAGATGATGTCGGGGTGGCGAGGAGGAACCCATTGAGTGAAGGGGGGTCGGGTCAGGTCCAGAGTGACCTGTTCTGTGCACCTGGGGGAAGAAAATTGGAAAACACTCCTCCGGATGCCAAACGGGACGCCGCTTCTTGCTGATGGATGTAGATTGGTCGTAGAAACTCTCGGCTGAGAAGCGCCTCCAGAATCTGTGGGGTGTGTCCGTGGGAGCTCTAGGAAGTCGTCTCAGGTTGCCAGATGGTCCTAATCTGTGCAATCGGGGGAGATTGAGCCTCCCGGACATCAAGGAGGTCGGATGTCAGCGAGACCACCACTGCTGCGAAGATTTATTGACGAGCTTTCCGTCGATATATGATACGTCTTCAGGTGATGCCAAATGACTCCAGGACAGGTTCTGCAACTCAGGCCTCGTCTGCTGCCTGCGAACTGAGATCTGAAGGTTGAAGATGATGGGGGAAATGGGGTATATAGGAGGGGAAATGAAGTGGATGTGTATGGGGGTGACCTCTAGGTGTGAGGGGGTCTGGGAGGGGGTGTTCCCCAAGTGACACCTGAGCATAACCATCCCAACGCTGCCCACTACACTCGGGATATCCCAAGTGCCCCACCAGGTGATATCCCACACTCGGACCCCCCATGGGCGCAGTTTCCTTTCACAGGGCATATCTCTCGGTGAGAATCTCACTATCGCTTGGAGAAAGGAAGCTCAAAGGGACAGGGAAGAATAAGGGTCCTCCTCCAGGACATAACGTCCCCTGGTCCTTCCATCTACCCTATCTCCAACCAAGAGAGTAAGTAGCTATATAAATCCCAAGAAAACCCTCCGAGAAGGTAAGGTGATACTGAGTACTCAACACCACACTCACTAGTGGAGAGCGATCTCGTGCCTCTCACTCTTTCTCCTGCTTCCATTCCACCTACGCTCTATCAGTTTGCTGACATAAGCATCGGAGGGTTTTCCCTGGGGTGCTACCCTTGAGCTCCTCTAATCCGTTTCCTGCCATGTAGATCTCTCATTCATGGTAACGACAACAGGATTGTGCGGATCTAACACGAGATCACCCCTCTTCATCTGGCACCGTCTGTGGAAAATGTACGAAGAGCCAGCATGGTGCAAAGAAGTTCCAATAGGAGAAACACCGGTGGCAAGGGAAAGGCACCGACGACCATGGAGGGGGAACATATGCCCTCCCACTCTTCCATAGCCCCCCTCTCCAACCATCAAGCTAAAGCCTTACCTCTACCGGCCACAGGGCGACAACCCACCCCTGAGACCCCCGATGCTCTCCAGACCTTTAATGCCAAATTGGATATTCTTGTCGACCTGATGAGGACTCAAGTGGCCAGGGATGAGAGGTCACGGCTACCTCGGGTGAGTCCCCCCCACGCGGAAGCCTCTCGGCAAACGGCTGGAGGCCACTTCACCCTCCAAGGCAGGCGACTCATTCCTAATGGGCCAGACGGGCCCTCACAAACCCCGCCTCCAGAGCAGGAAGTCTCCTCCAGTCCCAGAGGGAAGAAATCAGGGTTGCCTCAGCAACCCTTAGAAGTAGACGTTCCCGCTGAGGAGCGACGGGGCAACTACTGGGGATATACTCGCAGTCCCCCAGCTCCGTGGGGACCAAAGCTGTCCCTCCACCTGTGGGACTCCGAGTGGCATTTCACTGAACAAGACCGCATACCATGCCAGAAGTAGCCAAGTCTTTGCACATTTTCACAAAGTCCTTGCTTGCTCAAAGCACGTGCATTTCTCTATTTTCCATTTTGAACTAAGTCCGTGCAAGTTTAGTCTGTGTTGAAAAACACATGTCCGTGCACTTTTGAGCACGAGCTCCTCAGCTCCACTGGGGACCATTTACAACCTTCCTTTGAGCCCATGGCTGAGCAAGCCTCCGCGGTATACTTTGAGACCGTCTATATCCTGGAGCGGCCTTTTGGATGACCATTTATATTCCTATGCCTTAATTTTGCCTTCTTTGCATCATTCCACTCAAGGTTTTTTGTCCGTCCCTCTCTCTCTCACTCTCCCGTATCAGTCTAGGACCCGTTGTTAGTCAGTCAGCATCAAGCACACACATTCATCCGCATATTCATTTACAAAACCAAAAGCATGTCGTATCCCTATCATATCCTAGCATCCATGAGTACATAAGTCATAAAGTACATTAGGCATGTCTCTCTGGGCCTCCGCTGTCTCCCATCCCCTCATGCCTCTTCGATGGCGGAGCCATCGCTGAGCTCATCTCCTCGCGGGGGTGTCGGCACCGCTCCTCCTCCTCATTCCTCTGGCGGCCGGTGGAACTCGTGAAGTACCCATGGAAGGAGCTATGTGTGCCGTGCATACTGTCGCTCGGAGCCCCGCTGCGCTCTGGCCTGCGGCTCATCCTCTCATACGCCCATACCTCTCCTCTCAGCTCAACTGCCTCTATCCGAGCCCGCTCCACCTCTGCGCGAGAGCGCTCTGCCTCAGCTTGGTAGCGGTCTACCGACGCTGCCTCGGCCCGACTGCTCTCCAGCTCCGCCCGAAGGAACACCAGTTCTGTCGGGACTGCTGTGCGGCTATGCTCTGCCTCCTCCCTCAGGCGAGTGACCTCACCCAGGGCCGTTGTCAACTCAGTTGTCTGCATGTACACGCACCATGGTCAGTTAATTGCATTGCATAATCATAACTAACTGGGAAAGTGTAGTGTCTACTTACCCTCTCGGCGAGTGTCACCTCAGCTGCCTTGGCCCGCACCACCATCCTCGCAAACTCCACATCTCCCTCAGCACGGTCTGCGGGTGGCTGGGAGGAGGAAGAAGGAGCGTCAGCTCCCTGACGCTGGGCTCCCTCGGCTCACTACATTTAGAAGTCTAGGTTAGTCAACATCATAGGCATATGCATATTAAGTCTAAGGGTCAGTAAAACTCACCAGGAGGCCCAACGCCTGTCAGAGCTCATCTCGCTCCTGGACAGTGGAGTGGAGGAGGCCCTGGAGCTTGGCGATCCGCCCCTGGGGGTCGAGCTGCATATTGGAAGTTAAATGTCAGTGCATCATAACCATAAAAGCACATTAGAAAGCATAGAGTTTAGAGTCATACCAGTCGTAGAGGGCCACGAAAGACCGGGTCCCCATAGCGCCAGGCATAGGCCGTCAGACAGGCCTCCTCGTTCTCCGCTCGGGTGGCTACCACTTGCCCGAGTGACGTCCAATCCTGGATCTGCTCGGTCGCTCGAGTAGTCTAGTCCGTCTCCATCGCTAGCCCTCAAGCGTGTCGGCCAACCCACTCCTCTGACTTCTCGGGCGCCAGGAACTCCACCGCTGCCTGATGGATGCTGATCGTCCTCATCACGAGCCGGTGGTAGAGGGGCTCCACTACGTTCATACAATGGAGCCAGATATCGCACCCAGTGTAAGCCAGGGCTGCCACGACCCACAGCTGACCCTCGTGCCCCTCGCTTTGGCAGGGCGTCCACCGCACCTGTCGAATAGGACAATTGCATCAGCATACAGAGCATATAGTTGCATTTAATACAGAGTTTTGAATTTTAGATCTTACCGAGGCATAGGGTAGTGTGTCTAGGTCATCCTGGATTACCCGTACCTGGCGTCACAGGGATCCAACCTCCCGAGGTGCCGTCCACTGTCGCACGATGGGCAGCTAGTCCGGATAGGTCTCCTCTCCTCTCCCAAGCCTGAGGAGGTGCACGTAGGCCCAAACCTGCATTGCATGTCGTCAAGTGTCAGCATATAGAATTCATATAGCAATCGCATAAGCATCTTAGAAACTTAAGTCATACCTAGAGTAGAGGAGAGAACCCGCTGAGCATCATCCATCAGCTGGTCGAGCTTAGCGTGTCAAAGAGGAAGGCGAGGACCGCCACTCCCCAGGTATACTCGTCAATGCGGTCGACGTCCTGGAGTAGTGGAAGGAACCGGCAGCTAACGACGTCCGCTCGGGTAGCGAAGAGAAGCCTCCCAAAGAAGAGCATCAGAAACCTCCTCAGGACTACCTCCGCCTCCGGTCCCGACTCGGCTGCCACCTGTGATCGTGCCCTGTAACGAGCCGCTGCAAGTGCTGCTCCAACAGCTCCCCTGTCATGATCCCCCCTCCTCTCAGGCCAAGACTCTCCTATAGCCTCACCCTCATCAGTGTAGTCGATTGTCGCTCTGGTCGCAGTAGCTCCAAGCCCAACAACCTCTGGGCTAGCTCCCAGTAGTCATGGAAGGTCCTCCCGCTAATTGGTGCCTCGTGCACGCGTAATCCAGTGATGCGCACCATGTCCTCTAACGTCGGGACCACGTGGCCCCACGGAAAGAGAAATGTGTGGCTCACCGGATCCCAACTGTTGTGCAGGGCATAGAGCAGCTCCGTGTCACCTCCGCTCCGAGGAACTCACCGAAGCCCATCGCCGCCAAGCGCTCCCTCTGGAAGTCCGACAGTGCGAGGTACACTGCCCGGACCTGGAGCCAGGAGATCTGGGTCCTGCACTTTCCCTGCATGCATTTTAACCATTTGCATTAGTCATACATCTCATAATAAGTCATGCATTAAAAAAATGCACTCTTTCAAGGTAACGGTTCCCATTGGGCCGTTTATGTTCCCAAAACGGTGGGTTTCTGGCCGTCGACGTTTCAAAGAATGGCCCCTTCATTGATCTAAGGTCCACGGTCACCCACTAACCATTCACTCATCTAGACGGCCAACTAGGGACTATTCAATTCATCATGTGCCTATCCTAGACACGGACACTCGCTTGACTGTCTTCCCATTGCACGGTCTGGTGAAGACCGTTTCGTTTCTCAACGGTTCAGTTCCTGGACGGTCGAGATGAACCGTCTATCTCTCCACACGGTCTTCCTCAGACCATGTTCGCTCCCCAATACCCTGGTTGATGAACTGCCCCTAAACGGTCACCCATGGACCATTCTACTCTCAGATAGTTCTATGTGAGCCGTGTAGTTCTATTACGTGGTCACTGTAAGACAGTGTATTAGCCGCTGTGCCCGACGACGTTCAAACCTTCCCCGCCGGTGGGTGACGGCCAGAGTGGCCTCCCAACCGGTCCAACAGGGGTCGTATGCCCCTTTCCATCCCCCTAGAGTTACACGCATGTGGTAAAATGAAAATGAGGGGGGAAGGTTTCGACCGTGGCCTACCTCGGAGGGGCGTCACTCTTTGGCCGACGTCCGGGTCACCATCGCCAGTAGGGCGATCTCCATCGCCTCAATAGCCACGGGAGGGTCTCTTCCTTCCACCGCGGTCGATGGTGGCGTGGCCTCCTCCGTGGGTTCCACCGCCAGTGGCAGCGGTGCGGCGACGTTCTCTCCGGCCTCCTCCAGCACGGCGATGTCTTCACGAGCTATCCTTTGATGTAGCGCTCGCCGTTTGAAGCGTATGCAAAGAGTGGGAAGGAGTGGGGAAGAGTGTGGGAGTAAGAATGAGAATGAGACTTTGCCAGAAATAAGGGCCCTACAGCCCCTTTCTTGTAATACTAATAGCTCTACTTTGCGAATGTAGGTCTCACTTCAACAATAAGAATGGCGCTTACATTCGGTCCGTAGGTCGTAGAAAGTCACTTCTGGAATGGCTACCTCGTTGTTCCCATGTGCTTCAGGAGCTTCCCTTCTGTGGTGGGCTTCCCCAGTTTCCTGGGAGTGGCCTTCGCGAACTTGCTAGGCGTGGAAGCGTCTGACACTGCCAGAGACAACGCTCCCCCCAAAGGAGCCGTCGAAGCTGCTGCTGGCTGATCACTGGCCAAGACTACCAATACTGTCCCGACTAGGACAGTAAGCTACTGTGTGCACCACATGCACCAAACTACTAGACCATCTCGTCAAAGGTCAACATCCCACCAGAGGAGGCTCTGGAGGAGCTGTGCTACCGCTGCACCAAAGAATCGGATCTCCAACTCTGGCAAGTCCGTCATTGTTGGGAGCATCCGAGTCCACCTCAATGGACAAAGATCCGAATCAATCCCAGACCGGGTCGTGCCCACTATCCCAGTGCGAAACTCCTTTCGAGCGCTGGAGAAGATGAAAGACAAGATGATGCCTGCTGTCCCGGCTGAAGCACCGAAGAATATGCCAGCCCGTAGGCCGGCCAAGCTCAAGCAGGTCTGGATCCCCAGGGGAGCCCAGACTACTTCACCCGTCCAAGCAGGGCCCAGCACCTTCCACCCTATAAGGGCACAACGAGAAGAGAGGTATGAGGTAGCGACCCCCGTATACCAGCAAGTACTTACAACACCGGCGTCGCCAGAAGACGCCCGTTGCCAACACCATAGGTGCCGTCACCGAGCCATCCGCACAAGGCCTTCGGTTTACACCCCTGCTGCCGTTGTCGGCACACTATCACCGACTTCTACTCCTAATCAAGACTGGGAAGGAGTGGAGCAAGCCATGAGAAATTATCTACGGAGCCTAGGAAGCACCCCTTTGGGTCACCAGAGATTACTGGGGGCAGTAGCCTCCGCCTTTGTAGAAGAAGAAACCCGGCCTATACCCAGTGTAGAGTCAAGGAACTGCTTGGAGGAGCGACATCAATCCCCTTTGCGAGAAGAAGCAAAGCCCCGGAGGTCAGTCTTCGACAGACTAGTCTTTCCAGGTAGGCCATCGAGAAGGACAGCAAGAAGAGGCAGGGACCTAAGAGTCTACACCTATAGCATGGCAGGAGTGTTCGGTCGGTACGGGGCCTTGCCCACCGAACCCAAAGAAGTGGCCAGACTTGCCACAAGACCGGGACCTCTCACTAGAAGGGGAAGAGTAGCAGGTGAGATGGTGCAAGTTCACACTAAAGAGCTTGTCCATGAAGAGCCCTCCATGGCTTTGGCCGCCAATATTGTCACTACCGGGGGCACTAGTGGCGGGCCGTCCACGTCATCTGAGGAAGCGCCAGCCGAAGAAGCGGGAGGTACTCCTAGTCTCTCCATGAGTGACCCCGTGGTATTGCATATGATGCAGCAGTACCAGCAAGAGATCGAATTGCTGAGGAAGCAACTGACTGAAAGGAATACTCAACCCTCAACATTCGGGCAGACTGAAGCCTTACCTGAAACCCCTAGGGGCAATGGTCAGGCCTAGGAAGCTTCCCCGCCAGCAACAGTGTCTCCGCCGATGCCCAGCTACACTGGGGGCATGCCCCTGCAACATACACAGCATACGACACTAGCCCCTCCACTGACTCTGCCATTTCAAGGGTCCACTATTGCACCACAAGTGACGGTGCTGACAATGCCGCTGGCGCAACCAACCCATTTCTATCCAAGCCCAGTCGACCCAGCAGCAGTGAGCCAGCTGATGCTCGAACATATGATAGATATGAAGCTGGCGGAGAGGGGTGATGGTGATCACGCGTCGTTTGATGTGTACCGGGTACCTTACTCGGTTCATTATTCTGCCAAGAAGCTGCCGGTCGGCATCACCAAGCCGCAGAAGTTTGAAAAGTTCAATGGGCAAGGGTCTCCCAGGGAGCACATTGCCTACTATGTGAATGCTATGGGAGATTTAGCTGCAGATGAAACCTATCTCCTCAAATTCTTTGGCTCAACACTTACCGGGCTCGCCTTCGAGTGGTATTCGAGCTTGCCCACCGGGTCTATCATTGACTGGCCCAACATGTAGAAGAAGTTCAAAGAGAGGTTCTATATTGCGGAGTGGGAGGTGACTGTGGCAGAGCTCTATGCCACGAGACAAAGAAGTGATGAGTCGGCACTCGACTATATAAAAGGATGGAGGAACCTCAGTATGAGGTGCAGACGTCTCCCGCATCAGGAGGACGTAGTGTAGATCTGTAAACAGAATCTGAAGAAAGAGATCCTGGAAAGGATGATCGGTGCGGAGGTCAAGTCATTTGACCGTTTAAACAATATAGTGGCTAAGATTGATACATTCCTTGCTCGATACTCTTCTGCTCCAGCTGCATGAAATTAGAGGGCCAGGTAGGCCGAGAAGAGACCAACGCCTTCAGAAGTTCACACACTTGACTTCAAGACCTTCGAGAAGTAGAAAGAGATAGCCAAAGAGGCCGCCAACACTCCTCTATCCAGATCTGTTGAACGGTAAGAAGGTCCCTCACTGCGGGAGAAAATGAGGAACAAGCTATATTCCTTTCCCCGAGATAGGTCTCAGGTCCTGTTCGAATGGGTGACCAAGTACAACAAGATCAAATTGCCCTTAACCAAAGAGGCCTAGTGACTTGAAGAAGAAGGATGACCCTCGCTTCTGCCTGTACCACCAGATGCTTGGGCACACCATTGAAGAGTGCTACATCTTCAAGGACGTTATTGAGTCCTTGATCAAGAAGGGGGAGCTGGATATGGAGGAGTACAAAGTGGATCCTCCGCAGTCGCATGAGATGCCTAATTTGGCTGCCACCGTCAACGTGGTGTCATTATACCAACAGCTGCCAGAAGAATGGTCAGAAGCTAGTACCCATGCCACCTATGAAGCTTTCATCATGGCGCCAACCCATGACCAAGAAGGCTGGCAGGCCGTGTCGAAGAAGAACAGAAGAAGAAGACAAGCTCCCCGGCCCACCCCAGAAGTTCACATAAGGGGTGTTACACCTCGGCTAGCACCACCACTGGTAACGCCTATTTGGCATAACATAGCCCCCCGGCTAGTCATGAGGCGGCCTACTTATAACAAGAAGGAACATATGCCGATGTGGGTGCACAAGGAAATCAGCCCTACTGTCGAAAGACTCTAGGCCATTATTGATGGGCTCGAAGATTATGAATAGCCCAAGATCTAGCCCGTGGAGATGAATGAGTATGTCTCCTGGGAGGAGTTTGAATCCCTCAAACTAGCTCCAGAACTAGAGGTCAGGGTAGAGGAAGAACCTCTTTTATGGGGAGAACTCCCCCAAGAACAGCCACCAATCGCCGAAGAAAAGAAGAAAGAGAAGAAGAAGAGAAGGCCAAGAAACAGAAAGAAGTGTGTGGTCATCCTTTCGTGCAACACTCTCTCAGCATTATTTGACACCATCCTCTTCCTGGAAGAGGAAGAAGAAGAGGCATCTCTCGAACCAGCAGAGGCAAATTAGGCTAAAGCATCTACTTCCCAGCATGCCACCAGGTTGGGAAGGAAGTGGGGGTGCCCTCCTCAGGCCAACCACAACATCTTGTTCAGGGGAGAAAAGCTGTATCATGTCCCCGAACCTAGGGTCCAAGGCATGGAGATTCCCCCTCCATCAAGCCTCTATCCTGAAGAAACAAGTGGCCAGAGTGCCCCTTCATTCACAGAATTTCTGTCAGCTCAGAGGGGAAGACACTCATGCCCCCGGGCAGGCGGCCCTTCAGCTCCACCTGCGGTGATCCCTCCTCGGACAAGAGAAGAATTCGACAATGTCTCGAACTTGGCTAAGTTTATGCAAGAGAAAGAAGTGACCTGCCAGGCCCCATGAGCCCAGGCGGTACCCGACCAAGTTGAAGGGGCCTCCGTCAATCTGACTCCTCAGACCCAAGGTGAGGGTAGGCATGGTAAAGTCGAAGAGATGAGGCTGCTCAAGGTTCAGGCCAGTGACCGAATAGTTAGACAGCTAAAAAGGCTCCCGGCCTGGTTCACCATCTGGGAGATCTTGTCTTTAGATGAAGAGACGTGGCAAGCAGTTATCGTGGCACTCCAGACGCCAGCATATTTTGAAGCCTGCTTGGCGGAGATGCCACCTGAGATAGCTGTAGCCTTTACGGGGGAAGACATACTCCTGCCCACCTGCGGCCACTACAGGCCACTCTACATGAAGGGGCAGTTGAATGGGTAGCCCATCAATAGAATCTTAATCGACCCAGGAGCAGCAGTGAACATACTTCCCTACCGGGTGTACCAGAAACACTACTTTGACGTTCACCTGGTCGAGGTCAGGAATGTCAAGATTACTGGCTTCAACCAGAAGTGCGAGGTACCCATGGGGGTCGCAGAGTTCAACCTTTCTCTTGGTAACTTCACAACCAAGGTCCAGTTTCATGTGATCAACTCTAATACTTCCTACAAGGCATTACTCAGCCGGCCCTGGTTACACCAAAACAGGGTAGTGCCATCCACCCTGCATCAGTGCATCAAGTACCCCTTTGAGGGGAAAGAAGCCAGAATCTTCGTCGACCTCCACCCTTTTGAGGTGTTCGAATGCCACTTATCAGACGCCAATCTGTACCTGGAAAAGTCAAAGCAAGCTCCCCAAGTCGCCCAAGACAGAGGGAAGAAGAAGGTGGAGTCGGATGGCTGGTTTCCTCCACCATCCCCAGGCTATGTGGCTCCCCCACATGTTCCATTTATTTCAGAAGAAGAGAGGGTACTCAAGGCCGTTCCCCTTGCCATTTATCCTACACCGGGGATGCCCTACCTCGAGGACCTACTGGAGGACATCAGAATCCCGCCTAGGATTATTAAGCCTGTAGCAGAAGTTGATTGTCAAGCAGCTGAGCCATTGAGGACTTTTGAAGTGCCTAATTCCGAAGGACCATCCACAATCTTCTACGTAGCCGGGGAAAAGCCAGCCAGAGAAGATGACGATTGTCGACTCCCCGATGAGCTGCATGATCCACACGTCCCGAATATGGGACTTCCTAACATAACCAACCGCGCAGTCAGTTTGGCTAGAAAACAAGGGATCCCCCTTTACCAGCCCTCCAGCCGGAAGGAAATGTTCGAAAGAATGTGGAACCCGTCGAACCTGGATCGGAGGCTACTGTAAATTACCTAGCACTCAGGCTTGGGCTTCTCGATAGAAGACCACTACGAAGCCGATGTGATATCAATTGCGGCTCCATCCGGTGATGATTTCGCCGAAGCTGCAGATCCGTGGGAAGCCCACCGCAATAATGATCTTACGCCTTCGGCTGAGGAAGTGCAAGATGAAGAAGTGTTCCATTGGAACCCTCCTCACCGTAGATGCGCAGGAAAAATCTCCCTTTCGTCTGAGGGGTCGACCTCAAAAGACCACAACACTGGGGCACCCTCACCCCCGCCTATTGGCGAAGTAAGGAGCGATGATATGGGCCGCGCCCCGGGTCTTCCCCGATATGACCCCGTCATGTTTGCTCTATATCATAGGCAACAACGGGAGATTGAGATGCTGAAGGCACGGTTGGCCAAAATAATAGCACTCGTGTCTAGTTTGATCCAAGGCTCTCTCCGTCCACGGAATGAAGGCATGCCTCAATCTCGGAACACCAGTCCCGACACCTCCGTGAGCTTAAGGAGGGAGGTGAGGAGTGCAACCGGCCCTTCAGCCAGACGGCCGACTGGACAAGGCCATACACTACAGGAGAAGCTGCAGAAGCCCTACTCTTTCCCAAGGGAGAAGACTCGAGGGATCTTTGACCGGGCTTGTCACTATGGCAAAGTCTCCCTCCCGAAGTCCAAGAGGCCCCAGGATGTCCGAAGAAGTGGCGAACCCTTGTTCTGTCCCTATCACCAGATACTGGGTCACCCTCTCGAAGACTGTTACGTCTTCAAAGACATTGCTCAAGACCTGATTGACAGAGATAAGCTCATAATGGGAGACTACGAGGTGGCCCCGCCACGCCCCCATGTCATGAGCAACCCCAAAAGGGGAATATATACAATATCAGTCCAGTACCAGGCTCCAAAAGATGCAGTAGAAAATGAACAACCCTAGCTGTCAGTGGCAGAGCAGCATCGAGCATGGCCAACAACCACTTCGACCCCCGTCGAAGCTATCTATGACGACTACTTAGAAGATCCCGGAGCGGCCCTGTGCCTCTCTGCACCAGGGAGCCCCTCGGGCCCACCGACTGAAAGCCTAGGTGGGTGTGAAGGAAATGCGGCCTCGGCACCCAACGAGGCAGAACAAGAAGAGGCATATGGCGTCCACGAAGTCGAGGATAGCGAAGATCAAGATTTTGTCGACCTACTATCGGCACCCTCAGAAATTGAAGATGACGGTCAGGCTACCATCGACGAGCTTATTGAGATCAACCTCGGCATGACAAGTGACCCCAGGCCAACCTTTCTGAGTGCCCTTATACCCCTACAGGAGAGGGAACAATATGTGAAGTGACTGCAGGAATTCCGAGACTACTTTTCCTAGAACTATAAAGAAATATCCGGCCTTAGCTCTAACGTAACTCAGCACACTTTGGCTATTGATCCCAATATGGAGCCAGTGAAGCAGTCCCCCTGGCGCATGAGACAGGAATTGATAAACCAGATCTGCAAAGAAGTCGACAAACTCATAGATGTCGATTTTGTAGCTGAAAACTAATACACTATCTGGTTGGCCAACATTGTGCCAGTGAAGAAGAAGAATGGACAGATCAGGATCTGCGTGGACTTCCGCGACCTGAATAAAGCCTGCCCGAAAGATGACTTCCTGGTGCCTATCACCGAAGTGATGATTGATGCAACTACTGGCCACGAGGCCCTATCCTTTATGGACGGATCGTCCAACTACAACCAAATCTGGATAGCTGAGCACGACTTAATTCACACGGCCTTTAGGTCATCCAAAGGGACATTCCACTACAAAAGGATGCCTTTCGGCCTCAAGAACGCCAGCGCCACATACCAGCGGGCGATGACCAAGATATTCGTCAAGCTGCTATATAGAAAAGTTGAATGTTACATTGATGATTTGGTCATCAAGATGAAGAAAAGAGGCGATCATCTGAGTGACCTCAAAGTCATCTTTGAGAGGCTCCGACAATATGAGCTGAAAATGAACCCAATAAAGTTTGCCTTTGGCATCTCCAGCGAAAAGTTCCTTGGCTTCATCATCTAACACAGAGTGATCGAGATCGACCCCTTTAAGATAAAAGCTATCCAGGAGCTGCCCCCTCTACAGAACCTGGGAGAGTTAAGGTGCCTGCAAGGCCGACTAGCCTGCATCCGCAGATTCATCTCCAACTTGTCGGGATGCTGCCAGCCATTTCATAAATTGATGATGAAGAATGCATCATTTAGCTAGGGCCACGAATGCCAACGAGCCTTCGACTAGCTGAAGGATTACTTGAAGATCCCACCTGTGCTGGGGGCACCTGTCAAGGGAAGACCGCTCATCCTTTATATATTAGCTACCGAATATTCATTGGGGGCAATGCTCGCCCAGAACAATGATGAGGGAAAGAAGCAAGCTCTCTACTACCTTAGTCAAAGATTGGTTGGAGTGGAAGCCAAGTACACTCCGATTGAGAAAGCCTGCCTTGCCTTAGTCTTCGCGGTCAAGAAGCAGAGACATTATATACTATCACACGAAGAAAGACTGATATCTAGGACTGATCCTGTCAAGCATATTCTCTCCCAGCCCGTCTTGAAGGGGCGTCTCAGCAAGTGGGCCATACTGCTAATGTAATTTGACATCACCTACGTGCCGTAGAAGGCCATTAAAGGGTAAGCCATTGTAGACCAGTGGAGCTACTTTCTTCTTCTTTCTCCTCTTCATCGCTCCACGTACAGATCATGGCCTATTTCTTCTTCTTGCCCTTCCACTTGGGCATTGTCTTCTTAGCTCCTTATGGACACTCAGACTTGATGTGTCCAGATTTCCTGTAAGAATAACAAACAATTTTTTCAGATCTCTTAGAATTTCCAGGTTTTGACCTGAACCTCTTCTTTACCTGAGGCTTCCTCTTTGTGAAGCCTTTACCTTCCTTTCTTAAGAACCTTCTGAATTTTCGTGTTAACATGGCAACCTCATCCTCGTCTGAGTTGCTGCTTGAAGGTTCATCTTCATCAGAGGTGTCCTTGGTACTTGGTCCTGCTTGAGAGCCAGAGGCTTCTTCTTACTTACCTCAGCCTCTTTGTTCTTCAAGTTCATCTCATAGGTCATCAGGGACCCTATGAGCTCCTCCACTTTGGTGGTTGCCAAGTCCTTCGATTCTTCAACTATAGTTGCCTTGGTATGCCATGCAAGAGTTAAAGATCTAAGAATCTTTCTTACAATTTCCTGCTTTGAGTAGCTTTTTTTGAGCTCTGTCAAGCTATTCGTAAGCATGGTTAGCCTTGCATACATATCAGAAATTGACTCATCAGGCTTCATTCTAAATTTCTCATATTCTGAAACTAACAAATTTACCTTCGTTTCACGTACCTAGGATGTCCCTTCATATATTACCTCGAGATGGTCCCACATCTCCTTTGCAGTGGCGCACATTGATGCTCTTTAGAATTCTACTGAGTGAAGGGAGCACTGCATTATATGCTTGGCTCACTAGATCAAAGTTGATCTTCTTATCTACTCCTTAGTCCATGTGTCTTCATCTTCGGGTAGTTCATATGGACCTTTGCTAGTCTTTGATAAAAACCTACATACGATTTTTTCCAGTAAGGATAGTTTGTCTCTGTGAAAAATGGAGGTCTATTTATGGAATGCCCTTATGTCATATGACCCTTAGCTGCCATATCACCACTTCTCTCACGGTCGTTAGACCACATTCAGAGAGACTAGCTCTGATACCATGTGATAGATAGTGATAGTCAGATCTAGAGGGGAGGGGTGAATAGATCAGCCCCTTCCTTAAGTGAACTATCTAAAGATAAAAACTAAGTAGTAGAAGAGTAATTGTAACCACCAACTATTGAGCTAAATGCACGGGTGATGAAGGATCAACTTTCCTACACAAGCATCTAGCGTCAAGGCATGAAAATAAACAAACCATAGAGACACAAGATTTTAAGGTGATTCAGTCTCTATTTAGAGACCTACGTCATTAGGTGGTCATTCGGAAGGACACTCTACTACTATAATCAAGAAAGTTGTTTTGTGCTTTTACTTCCTTCCTCTTCATTTTCAATTCTTTTTATTGAGTACTTCAGAGCAAGGTCAAGGTTCGAAAAGCTCTCTTTGAGGATGTGTGGATGAGAGAGAGAGGAACGTCTACCCGAGAGTTGTCGTATCTCTAAGAGGACGTTGCTGTGGGATCTGTATGTTGGGTGGCAATAGAACTCTTAGTTCTAGCGACTACGCGCTTTGACCTAACAGGCTATGCTTCTAACTCCATTTATTTATTTATATTGATTAATTGCATTGCATGTTTTAATTTTTCAGCAATAGTTCTCAACAATCTAAGAGTTCTAATTATTTAATATTACTAGATGAGGAGGAGGTGGACGTTAACGCAGGGAGGATGGAGAAGGGAGGCTGATGTCATTACTGTAGAAGCTACCGTGGGTACCACGATGCTCTCCAGGCAACCAATGATGGCGACCACCAAGCTCATTGGTGATCTAAATCATTGTGCTCTCCAAGTAGCTAGGTGACCATGGACCTTGTCAATGTCATCGACGAAGCCATTGCCTTTAAGCCCATCTCCACTATCTCCTCCTCTCCCTCCTCTTTATGACATCCCTCGCCTACATGCACCTCCCCCCCTCCACAACCTACACCAGCGATGGGTTCCCCCTCTCTAGGGTCACCCTCTGTCTTCCACCCTCCACCCCCTCACCTTCCCTTGCCGTAAACACCTCCGCCACACGACGCCATTGTTCCCTCTACCTCCATCACCTCCTCCTCTCCCTCCTCCTCTTTACGATTGTAATGACCTCCTCTGCTCTCCTCAAATTGCCCTCGATGGCAGCGACGACTAGCTTTGGTGACGCCCTCTTTAATATCCCATCATTTAGTGGGGGGTGGCATCGAATAGTCCCCATCATCGCCCACCCCCAGGGTCTTCCACCTCCCCCGACAGAGCAACCGTCACACACATAGGCAAAGAGGGAGAGAGATAGAGGGGGGGAAGAGAGACAATGAGGGGTTGGGGGATGGAGAGGGAGGGAGTCAGTCCCACACACCTTGCATGCAAGCACCGCCCATCTCGGCCACCCCCTACCCTCCTTGGCCACCCCTCGCCCATTGCCTTGCCCATCCGAGAGAAAGAGAGAGCGACGACCAAAGTTAGTAGGTTAATAATTTTCCTCCTAATTCACCTTGAGTTTCGATCATGATCATTGATGGTAGATTCATGATACAGCCGTCATAAAGACGTGAGGGGTGTTAAAGTAAATACTGCAAACTATGCAAATACAATGATATAGGTTCAACCAATATATGAAAATAAAGATAATACAAAGAAAAACAAGGCAGGACTAGGAACAAGCACAATCAGAGCCCGAAAGGCAAAGAAATCATCAATGCAAAACGTACCGGTGAGTCTGCCCTTGAACCTGCATGTAGATTTTATGCACAAAATGTAAAAATGGAAATAAAATTTAACTATGCAAATGTGACCCAAATAATGCAAATAAGATATGGATGGAAAGATAATACAAAGGGAAACAAAATGGGACCAAGAAGCAAGCAAACAGAGCTCAAGAACCCAATCAAATCATCAACCAAAGGCGTACCTATGAACCTGTCCCGGAACTTGCCTGCAGACTTTATGCAGAAAACTCAAAAGTAAAGACAAGATTGAACTATGCAAACATAACCCAAATGATGCATACGATATATGGATGGAAAGACAATACAAAGGGCTACAGAACGAGCCCAAGAACAGGGCAATCTGACCCCTGGAGCACAAGTTATGCATTATGGCCTTGTTAGCATTGCGCTAGAACTGTCAGAATCTAAAAGTGGTCTACCAAATGACCATTTTTTACCCCTTGTGATCTACCAAACGATCGCAAGGCTACCAGAAAGGCCGTAACAATCCAGTGATGATCGCTAGGCTTGCCTGGCAGTCCTAGAGATGACCGCAAGGCCTTGACAGAGCCGAAAATGTCGAGAACAGTAGAAAAATAGAGAAAACTCTCTCTAAACATGGACATACAGACACCCAACTTGCAAAAGAGCATGAATAACATGATGAGCACTAGGTGTCCCACCGTGATCATCAAAAAATAAGGGTGTTGATATTTTTATCTCTCTCCTTTACCCCACCCCCTAACTATGCTAACAACATAATAGCATGAAAGACATGGAAGATGATGAACAAATGGGCGATGAGAAAGATGAGGACACTGACCGTGATCGCCACCAAGGGTTAACAATGTCAAAAGGATGAAGAAAGGATACAACGGTGCTATGTACCTTGGAAAAGGATGAAGACTTGATTGCGCTTAAGGAATGGGGTGCGGGGAACGGTGTGGGATCGACCTCCTCTCCTTCCAGCCGGCTAGATGAAGAGGGCCTCACGTTGTATTCATGCTCTCCTGCAAAACAAAGATCAAACAAAAAGATAAAAATCCATTAGAAACAAACATGTGTAATATCAATCCCGTAGTGATAAAATAGGGGTAGAAATTGACAGAGAATGCACCGGGGGGATGTTTTTAACCCCTGTGGAAGGGGGGAAAAGATAAGTGTGAGTATTCTCCCACTACTTTCGAGACTTCAGTCCTCACTCCTCCACTTGATTTGCCATTTCTTCTGTAGACCGTTCATGTGATCAGGATCTCTGTATCTTAATAAGAGAGTTCTAGCCCTCGTCTCTCTTTCTTTTCTCCTTATTCGTCTGAGTCTGGTCTAAATACCACTCCTTCTTGTTGGGCCACTTTCAAATCCTTTGCTTCTACTCCTTTTTCTGTCACTTGAGAACAAATCCCACGATGATCAACATCACCTCTAGCAGCTGCTGCTTCAGAAGGAGCACAATGTGACATATTGGCGTAAGTATGCATTTTCATGATATCGTTACTTATTACTTCACGCATGATTTTCAAAATAAAGTACTTCTTAACATGATTAAGAATGATAGTCAAGGCCGTTATCCTAGATCTTTATCTTTATTGAAAATCAAAAAGAGTCTTAGGCTTGCTTTTGCAGCACCTTTGGCTATAAGAACCTCGTGCTGGGAGTTCAGCATTCTCTCCCTGCTTGTTAAGGGCAACCCTTAGTTGGGCACTCCACACACTTCACGGCATCCTTAGCCGACTCCTTTGGGTAAATACCGTTGCTACTTTGGCCATGCCATGAGCATACATAAAAGTCTTTTCTCTTCTTTACTCAGCCAAGTGCAGGGGCAAGTGGTTGACGGACGAGATCTAACCTAGGTACTCCCCAATACGAAAGAAGTCTCAAATAGGGACAGTCTTGACCCGAAATAATATGAGTTTTTCATGATATATCTAGCCAGAAAGGGCTATTTCTAAAATCAAGTCAAAATTTAAAAAATGTAAAATTATGAAAGGCATGTCAAGAGAGGCAAAGTCCCTGCAGGGAAATCCCTAGTCGTATGCATGTCAAGGGTCTAAAAATCAAAGGCACAAAGTCTCAGCGCAACAGACCACCTCTTTGAGGGGTAGGACCTTGGTAGGATTTCGAGTCCTAATATCTCTCATCCTGCATAAAGCTTATCCCCAATTGTTCTTCTCTTCTCCCTTTGAGATCGAATGTTTCCCAGGTATGGCCTTGGTAGGGGCACCGTTAACCATGGACAGTCAGCAATAGGGTGCCACCCTTAAATGCATGCCCGACTTGGGGCAGCTCTTAGTGAGAGGAGAAGGAACGAGGACCCCTAGCCAGTGATTTGAATACCCATTGGATGCTGCACTAGCATTGCCTAAACCAAAATCTAAAAAAAAGTAACAAAAAATTGAATATTTCTTTCAAAATCTATAACAAAATAAAAAAAATAAAAAATCAAATATTTGTTCAAAATCCAACAAAAAATTACATAAGCATGGACAAAGAGAACAAGTGTATTATTCTATCCCATATGAGGATACAACCAAAATTACTTTTTGAAATCCAAGGACTCCAAGATAGTGACCCGGTGCTAGTGGAGATCAAGAGTAAAATGGAAGAACGACTTGATTTTAAGATAACCTCAGATGGAAGATTATTGTTCAGAGAGAGAACTTGTGTACCGGATTGTCCAAAATTGAAGAAGAAGATATTAAATGAAGCTCATAGATCAAGGTATACTATTCATCCCGGATCTACCAAGATGTACCAAGATTTGAAAAGGACCTTTAGGTGGCCCAACATGAAAAGAGAAGTAGCAGATTTCGTGTCTCGCTGTCTCACATGCCAACAGGTTAAGGCGGAACACCAAAAGCCTGTTGGTAAGCTACATCCTCTAGATATTCCCAAGTGAAAGTGGGAGGATATCGACATGGACTTCATAATGGGTTTGTCTAAATCTAAAGGAGGACATGATGGAATATGGGTCATCGTAGATCGATTGACCAAGTCGGCACATTTCTTGCCAATCAAGAGCCGATGGTCAGTTGATGTTCTTGCCACATTATACCTTAAAGAAATAGTCAGCCTACATAGAGTACCTATTTTGATCGTGTCTGACCGAGATCTATATTTTACTTCTCACTTTTGGAAGGGTCTACAACATTCGTTGGGGACAAGATTCAACTTTAATACTGCCTTTCATCCTCAGACGGATGGTTAGACCGAGAGAACAAATCAGGTGGTAGAAGACATGCTCAGAACTTGTATGATCGATTTTGGTGGAAGCTAGCATGATCACTTGCATGTGGTCGAATTTGCATACAACAACAGTTACTAGGCAAGTATATAGATGGCACCTTTTGAAGCCTTTTATGGAAGGAGTTGTCGGTCACCCTTGTGCTGGGATGAAGTTGGTGAGAAGCAACTACTAGGCCCAGATATGGTAAGGGATACCACTGAAAAGATTCAGCTCATTAGAGAAAGACTTCAAGTGGCTCCATCTGGACAGAAGACTTATGTTGATACAAGAAGAAGAGATCTCGAATTCCAAGTTGGAGATCACGTTTTTCTTAAGATTTCACTAGGATGAGAAATTAGGAGATTTGTTGTTAAGGGTAAGCTTACACCAATGTATATCAGACCTTTCGAGATACTAGGAAGAATTGGCGAGGTTGCATACCACATCGCTTTACCTCCTTAATTGTCTGAAGTCCATAATGTATTCCACATATCCATGTTGAAAAAGTACGTGCATGATCCCTCGCATGTCATAGATCATGGAGTCCTGAACTCTCTTCAAACAAATCCCACAAAATTCCTGCACGTCCCATACATACCCCTATATCCCCCATAAATCGCCAACATCCAGATCCACCATCTTCTCTCCTGTCAAAATTTATTCTCAGGTAGACCCCCAATCTGTCCTGCAAGTTCTGTAACCTGAGCTAGAAAATCACAGAGTTTGCAGAGTTTTTCATTTCTTATCCTATTTCTGGATGGCTCTGTAAGAATTATATGTTGTATCCCTGCGAGTCTACCCTCCAACGGTGCCAGTTTTAGTTCGATCTGCCTTCAGATCTGGTTGCTAAAATTCTCATCGTGGAAGCACGCAGATCTGTCCTAAGACAAGGCTGTGGGAGGGTGTTGGGAAATAATTCCCAATAAATTATCAAAGCTCAAATTCAGTGGCCGCCACTTCCAGGAGTCGACCAGGACGTCTCGTCATCATCCCAGCCAAGCGTCGCCTTCAGATGATCCCAAGAGGATGACGTCCCTTTGGAGGCTATTGTTTGCTATCCTACCGGCCTATAGATTTTAGATCTGAGATTGTTACCCTTAACCGCCCGGAACCCCGCCAACATGCTACCCGTCAACCCAGGATCGGTGCTCCCGGGTCACTATTGTGGCCTTTTATCTCTCTGCGTGGAGTGGGCCTTAAAATCACGTCTATAATTATTAACATTTTTCGTACCGGGAGTCACTGTTCTTGGCCGGAGTCATCTTCCCCACGCCTGATAGCGTGGAGGTATCGTTTCCGCTGCCTCACTCGACTTTTTTACTTATTTCGTATATTTTTATATGCCTCTGCTTACATGTGATAGGTTAATTTGGCTCGCTAAATAATTGTAATCACCACCGCGAGAGAGCGAAACCCATCCCGTAACCCGATCTGGGCACGAAAGAGAGTTGACCACCCTAGCTCATTACTGGTTTCTCAACCGCGCATGTCCGTATGCTTCCCTCGCTAGGGACGAGTCACGAGCTTGCTTAGAGTCCCAGGTTCACATCAAGTTGGCGTCAAGTCCACTATCGGTGCCGCATCAGATTCTTGAGAAGAAACACTATCAAGAAAGGAGAGTCGAGTAAGAATGAGGAGATAATTTGTTATGAGTGTAAGAAGCCCGACCATATGAGGGGTCAATGCCTCGAGCTCCAGAAGAAGATGAAGAAAGACAAGGTGAAGAAAGGAAAAGCCATGAAAGCTACACGGAGCGATGAAGATTCGGATAGCTCAACATCCGAAGGTAACATGGACAAACTGGACGAGCTAGTCTAGAATCTCTGTTTGATGGTGGATGAGGAACACTCTCGTTTATCATTCACATGTTCTCATTCATCCATGCATTCCATGCATATCTGTGTTCATTCATATTTACATATCATTTATTTGTATTCTTGGATATTAACTTTCACATATTAACTTTCACAGAAGACTTGTTTGTTTAGGCCGTAGCTCATCCTCAATCTTGCATCCTATATTTTTGGTTCTTGCCTTGCAAACAAGTCTTTTTTATTCTACTGTAATCTGTTTATTTTTCGAAAAAGAGGTCAGATCTATTCACCCCTCCCCTCTAGATCAGTCATTCCCACACAGCAACCCCTTCCTGCAAAATGGGAAACGACTAATGGGGGATGATGGGAATGGCCCCGGGACACATGGATTCGATAAGAAGTCATCCGGGAATCAAAGAAAATAGCCTCCAAGATTGGGAGATAACCAAGAAATGGGCTCGAAATAGGATCAAAAGTGACTCCAAAACAATTGGTAATTCGGGACATCACAAAGGATGGATAATAGGAGTAACTCAACTTGTAGGTTTAAAATGGATGTCAACAGATGTCCCTCCTTGATGTCCCCATTGCAAGGGAGCGAGCAAAAGTGACACAGGGGCAAAATGGAAAGGAGATGGAGCAAAAGTGACAGCGATGAGAAATGAAGATGAAGTAGAGATGAAGCAGAGAGAATTGAAAAGCGGGCATCAAGGTAAAAGACATCTGTCACAACCAACAAGTGACAGAAATTCTCCCGAAAATATCGATCTAACCACAAGGAATGATTAACACGGATGAGACATGTCTGGAGAACTAACTAGCAGAAAAGAGAAAAAGAGGAAACACGACCAACCTCATCGGGGACACAATCCACGGTCAATGAGGGGATCAGAAGGAACACAGCATAAGAGCTGGAAAAGGAGAAAGAAAACTGATATAAAATCCAGACAGGAATCACGCTGGTCAACCAGACCAAGTGGCAGATCAAAGAAATCATTCAAATTCAGAGTGGAATGAGAATCTCTTATCTAAGAGAATTGAAGTGCAATCAACCATTGCTGAGGAGAAACCTTGAACGAATCATGAGACGTAAGTGCTCAAAAAATGATATGATGCATGCTGGGCTAAAATAAAGAAATAATCAAAATGAATGCGAAGAAAGGATAAAATAGAAAGTACTCAAGGATAATATTGCTAGACCGAGCCAAGACGGGGTCAAGAGTTATCCACAACCATGGCGTGCGAGACAAAGTCCATCATCCCCCACCCGACTCAACCGAGCGGCCTATCCAACGATTAACCGTATGTTCCTAGATTATCATCATTTTTGTTAATGGCAGAATAGGTAGAAGAGGAAATATGCAAAATAAAATTGGACAGAACAGAATATTACAGAAATAAGAAATTGCGCCCACTCAAGAAGATGCCTTATAAGAGATCGTCCACTAGTCAAGATGCCTCTAGGCATAGGAGGTGAGCAAGAGGGGACAGTGCAAGTTGCGGATGCGACTCATCTGTAAATATGCATCTTCTGTCACAAACGCACTCTCAGCCAGAACCCACTTTTCACAGAACTGATTAAAGGTAGAACATGAAAGAACTCACACAAATCAAACACATCCAAGCAAGGTAATTTACCATTCCGAAACACACATATTGTTGGGTCCCGGAGTGCAAGAAGGCGGATCTAAAGGGGGGGTGAATAGATCCCTCTAAAAATTAAGCCCAATTTTAAAACAGAAACTTCACACAGCGGAAACTATACAAACACTTACTATCTAAAGATGTATGTTTAGATTAACATGGAACCATTCATGATGTATGTTGACGTATACACTCAAACAGTAGATAGCCAGAATAAGCTTCACAGCGTGTGTATGAAGAACAAGTGCGGGATTCAATGATGTGCATAGCGAACAACCAAACAGTGTGTGGTGTGATTAAAATGTACCTGTGAAGGGAGGTAGAGGATATGGAACGATCACACAATCATACACAGTGACACAATATTTTCAAGGTGGTTTGGGACCACACCGGGCTCGCTAGGTCCACCCCTCACTCAACTGAGTGAGACTTCACTGCTGGCAAAATAGCACGGGTAAAAATCCCCACACACATGGAGCTACGCTCTAAAACACACGTAGGACGATGTCTGCACACACACATGAGGACAAACCCCAACTGCTCTAGGTCTGAAACCCAGCAACACACACACGCATAAGAATGCTTGGACAATCTGAGCATGTGCAACCTTTGCACAGATACACACACCAAAGTATAATTACAAGTTTGGAAATGAAAAATAATAAGACATAACAATGAATGAAAGCGTAGTAGCTTCTGTAGAACCACTTTAGATCCAAATCTGATGCTCTATTTTGTAGCAACAAGCTGACGAGTCTCTCTCTCCTTTTCTTCTCTTTCTCTAGACGAACTGATCCGCTTGTAACTCTGCAATGTCTTTCCGTTGCGACTCTTTCTTCCTTTTCTTCATTAAACTCCACAGCTTCTGCAGTCACACCTGTAGATTCTTCTTCTTCTTTGCAGCTTCTCCAACTCTATAGCCTCTTCTTTCCCTTTCTTCTTCTTCCTTCTCTTTCTCTTTTCTTCTCTGGACGAGCTGAGGTGATCTTCAACCAGATATGACTCGTCAGTGGCCAGATCACCCATGACGGTCATATAGTAGGCGACATGCTCCTTCGGGGATCCCTTCCCGTTGAATTTGTCAAATTTTGGCAGTTTACTGATTCCAGGAGGGAGCCGCTTTGCAGCATGATGCAGCGGGTATGGCACCCTATAGGCATCGAACGTGACGTAGTCGCCTTCAGTTCATTCAGTAAGCTTCAGCTCGATCATTCTCTCCACCATCATCTTGTTCATGACCATCGGATCAACTAGTTCTGGGTAGAAATGTGTCGGCTGTAGATAAGGGGTGACCAAGGTGGTCGCTTGTGGAGGAGGGCGTAGTAGTGGAGGCGCCTGGTGCACCTGTGGCAGCACCGGCGGCATCAGCGGCTGTGATGGGTGCTGCTGAGTTGTCACCAAGCTCAGCTCTGATGGCTGGGGTAGGGTGTAAAGTGGTGGGAAGTCGTTCTGGTTGACAGCTCCCCATGATGATTCGGCCTGCATCTCAGGCTACTTGGAAGCTGAGGCTTGCTCCGTCTTCTCCACGAGTTGCCTCTTCAGGAGTTCTATCTCCTGTCGGTACTTCTGAAGTAACATCATTACCGATGGGTCCATTGTTGCAGTGCTGGGGATGGCTTCTATTACTTCCCCTGATGTACCTTTGGGTAGGATGTCAAGCAGCACATCTTCTTCTTCTACCGTCACCACATTGGCGGTCAGAATAATAGCTTCATTATATTGGTGCGGCAGGGCCTACTCTCCTCTAGCTACTGCTAGCTTTTCCCTTGCGGCTTCCATCCTTCGAGTGTTCGGCCCCGATCTTTTGGCCAATCGAGCCAGCTCCTGAGGATCCTCAGGCAGTCTTCCATATCGACCAGACACCCCAGCCATATTGCAAGTGAAAATCAACATATTTTTCTTTTGTCTATGAACCATCCTTTTTTCACGCTCCGGGAAGGTGAGTCTCTCGAACACGGAGATTCTTTTTCTTTCCTCCTGGTGGAGAATAGCTTCATCGGCTCCGACATCGAAGCCGCCTTTGTATCCATTGTCGTTGACTGACGACGTCATTCTTCTTTCTTCTTCTTCTTCTTCTACTACCATCAATGGGCAGTGATCTTCTTCGACCACTGCTGCTTGCAGTAGCCGTTGCTGGCCCAATGAGGGGTTGCCTAGACCCCTAAAGTAACTCCTGACCATATTGGTCATCTCTTCTAGCCCCCGTCCTTGATGTAGGACTGGAGACAGTTGGCAACCTCCCACTAGAGGAGTGTAAGCGAATCGGGCTCTTTCGACAGGTTGTTGGAATCTTCTTCCAACTGTGGGGATGTTCGCTTGTCGGGCGCAGGCCCTAAAACTTGCACGGTGTGGGGGATCCACGACCATCTCTTCCTCTCTTGGGGTTAAACCCCTCTCATTTTTCTCCTCCGCTCCAGCATGTTCGTGGCGGTGGCGGACTGGTGCGCCCTTGCGGGCGGGTTGGATCTACTTAGGGACCTAAATTTGCTTGCATATCTTTGGCCTGGGAGCCAACTCCCTTCGACCGTGATGGCAGCCTTCCTTTTTCTTGACTCTCCTTTTGGAGAGGACTTGATAAGAGTTGTAGGTGGGTACAGTGGGGATCACCCGATCTGGAATCACTCGGGCATCGCGTCCATTCAAAAAGATGGGAACTCCCCCGATTAGTACAGATTTGTTGGACGCGGAGAGACATCTGGTAATAGCAATAGCAACATTCTTCCGGAAGCTTTTGTGTTGGCATCTCTCGGAGTTCTTGGTAGGAACGGGGCGGGCCCCGTGAGTAATATGATGCACCATGCAGCTGGCGACTTAAATCAGGCCCCTGAGCGGGCCTACACAGCATTGAGCCTTCGGGGCCTCGACCTCTTTGACAGCCTTCTCCTCGATGAGCTCCGAGGACTCCACTTGTAGCAGATCGGCAAAGGCTAACCCTAAAAAGTTAGCGAAGCCTACAGCCGACGGTAATGATCCGAAGATAGTGGGCACCGTCAGGTACCCGTGCTCAGCATGCCCGGCGACGATCACCAGGCCAAAGGTGAGAGCAGCAAATCCCAACGACGTCATTGTTTGCCTAAAATAAACAGGTGAACAGTCAGTATTCTTGGGGGGAGCCCCTGAGGCATCCTCTCTTGGCAAAGAGATGAAGGGAGACACTGGTCCGACCGGGCGTGCCAGCTTGTGGGGATCAAGTTTTTTTTCTTATTTATTTATTTATTTTAAAATTAATTAAAATAAATGGGCGTGCCAGTCACATGTGTGACATGTTTATTATGCGCTCGATCTGACTCGGTTAGTCGATTATTAGGTTCATGTCGGGACCTAGAGTCCGCCATACCATAAAGGTAATGATGTTAATTACGTCCTCCAAGAAGGAAGACAACCCTTGATTAATTGCCAAGATGAGGATGCCCAAAGGGGTAGAGCAGATGCATAACTAAACGCATAAATGGAAACCACGAGATGAAATCATTAATTGGCCATTCATGCAAAAATGCAACAAGATGATTAGTTGATTTATTCATGTGATCAGAGGTTCAGTCACAATTATTTAAATGTCAATGTATGCTAGCGTGAGTGCACATTTATAATTACAGAACGATTGTTCAGTACAATTGAGGACATTAAACCCCTATTTTTTATTTGTTTGATTAAGTTTATTGGAGCAGTTAGGATTTGTCATCAATTATCCTATTATTGAAACCATTACTCATGCGAGTACTCTTGTGCCTCTATTCATAAAGGTCAACACATCACAAGTCAACGCGAGGTCAAGCCTGTGCACATAAAGTCCACACATTATTCTATTTTTTTATTGATTTCTTTATTTTTATTACTTTTTTTAGTGCATTTAGGTCAATGGGTATAGGGTGTAGTGTGGTTTGAAGGATGAGACGGTGGGGAAAATTAGGTGAGACGATTGACCTGGGTCGGTACAAGGTTTGAGCAGGTTGATGCAAGGTCGAGCTAGGGTCGGTGCAGGCTGACTGGGGTCGAGGCAATGTGAGCAGGTCAGTGCGAGGTTGGGGTCGATGCGACGTCAAGCTGGGTCGGTGCAAGGTTGGGCAAGTTGGTGCAAGGTTGGGGTCGGTGCAAGGGTTGGCTGGGTCAGTGCAACGTTGAGCAAGTCAGTGCAGGTTGGGATGGTGGGTGAGGCAAGGTCGGTGTAAAGGCCAAGGAGGTCGGTGCATGTTGGGGTAGTGGACGAGGCAGGGTCTGTGCAAAGGCCAAAGGAAGTCGGTGCAGGTTGGGTCGGTGCAGACTGGACCAGGGTCGGTGTGGACTAGACTAGGGTCAATGCAGTTAGGGGGGTTAAGTCGGTGTGAGGGCCGAGAAGGTTGGTGCAACTAGAGACTAGGTCGTTGCAGACTGGACTAAGGTCGGTGCAGTTGGGGGGCTAAGTCAGTGCACACAAGGCCAATGCACTATTCTTATTATTTTTGGTCAAAACATCAGTTTATTCCTCATATTAAGTCAATTCTCTCCCTGACCCAAGGCCAATGCTAGTTGCCCCAAGTGCCAGCTAAGGTCAATGCAAGAGAGAGATTGAATGGGTTGATTAAAGGGTTTTAAACCCTGAAGATGGAGCGAATTATCCCCTAGGTTAACCCCCATAAATTCCAAAGAAAATAACAAATTTTGCATTTTCTCAGAAACCCTACTTTCCAAATGGCTGGCAATCGTGCGAACTAGGAAGCCATGCAGCAAACTGTTACGGGTCTCACCTAGGCCCTCGAGATAGTAGCTCAAGCAGGCACAAGAGCTAGCGCCGGAGATCTACATCATAATTTTCAGAGTATGAACCCTCCAAGGTTCTCGGGATCGTCCAACCCCGATGCAGTAGATAACTAGATTGACGAGATGGATAGAATCTTTAACGTTATGTAATGCACGGACTAGGAGAAGGTCTTACTAGCCGCATTCCAGCTCAACAACATTGTGGGCACATGGTGGAAAGCCACCTCTACTCATCTCCAAAATGCACAACTTACCTGGGAGGAGTTCCTCAAGCTCTTCCGTAAAAAGTATTTCTCGGAGCATGTCCGGGAAAGAAAGGTGGCCGGATTTGCCTCTCTTAGGCAAGGTATGATGACGATGGCGGAATATAAATTATAATTTTCAAAACTAGCCCCATATGCTCCATATCTAGTTGGCACAGAGCTGCTCAAGGCCAACAGATTCATGGATGGATTGAGACCCATCTTTGTTAAGCAACTTAGGACGCAAACTATCTGAACCTATATAGAGATGGTGCATAGGGCCCATTTATTTGAGAGGACCTTTGAAAAAGTCAAGAAGTACAAGGGTGAGGGTGAAGAATCTAGCCACAAGTAGGACTAGAGGGGAAGGAAGGAAGAGAAGTTTAGTATCATGAGAAACTACAAATCCCGTGACAATAAGAAAAGGTCACGAAATGGCAATGGTATCGGCAACGGCAAGAATAAGTGGGTGAAGGAAGAAGAAAAGTAAGCCATGGCGGCTTGCACTTTCTGTGAGAAGTTCAATTATTCGGTCGAAGAATGATGGAAGTGCCTCGATGCTTGTCTTCGCTGTGGCAGTCGGGAGCACCGCATTCTGGATTGCCCACTTAGGAAAGAGCAACCCTCCAAAAATGATGGTGGGCGCAAGCGGTAGGCTCATTTAAATGCCGTGATGGATGATGAAGCCCCAAAGGATGATGGTCTAATGGAAGGTACAATCCATATTCATATCCAGCCTTTATTTTATTTGATACTAGAGCTTCACATTATTTTATATCCACTACTTTTGCTAAAATTTTGCCAGTTTCACTTGTTTCCTTACCTTCGGATCTAGCTATTACCACACCTTTAGGTTCTAGAACCGAACACAAAACCCACTATCCGAATAGTGAGGTAACTATAGGAGGCCTTTATATTGGCCATTTATTTCTCCCCTTTTTTGTCAGAGTCAAATAGGGGATCGAATTCCTCATATGTATAGTTAACTCAATGTAGAGCATGTGAAATGGAATAGATGAATACGCAAGCACACATGCATCCATAAGAAGATATAGAGTCAAGCAAGTCCATTATGGGCGGGTTAAGTAATATGCAATTGATTTTGAGCATGATGTGCATGAATAATATTAAGAAGGATGTGCTTACAAGAAGATGGTACTGTATTAACCATGAAGGATGACTGATTCACAAGGTACATTCATACAATCAAACGTGAAGTGAGAATTGAGCAATGAAATCCATATGAATATGGATTAACAGATTTTTGAAAGAACACCAGAAAGAACCTTTCCTCCCTACACTTTCATACACAGAGCTCGACTTTTGGTAGCTTCGCACAGTCCCTTTTTTTTTAATACGGACAAGATGACTAACCTTTGGCCACGAGTCATGCCCTTTGTTTCAAGGGCATTTCCCAGTTACTCAGTTGCATCACTTATTTGAATAGTGGATGCATGTCACTTTTCGATCTGAGTTTCCTCCTTTGTTTCGGGGAGGATTCCCGGCTACTCGGTTCCAAATCCACTTATAGAGATTTTTGGCGGGACTGACAGCCTTTTCCTCATGAGACACGCGACTTTGATGTCGGGATTCAAGAGCCCTCAAGGGTGTTGAGTGGAATAACTGAAATCCTTATTAAACATAGTCATTTATCTCAAAAGAGAACATTGTAGAGAGATTGTATTGAATGTAATAGATGAATTAGTCTAATCATTGTTATGTCTCCTCCTAAGTGTATGCACAGCAGTAAAAAGAACCTCCCCTTTAATGTGTGTTATGTAACAAACATGTCTGAACCAATGCATTTTTATTTAGCAAGGTAAAAGGTCATAGAAGTTATCAAAAGAAGGGTGATATTTTATATACACTCAAACATGCATTGTGATGAATTTTTCACACAGGTAGATTACCAATATGTGGCGGAGAACGTAGGTCCGAAGACCACCATCACATATGAGGAAAGCTTCCAGCTGGACATAATCCAACTTTCGACAATCGCCATTTGATATACCGGAAATCATGGCATTCACGGACAAAAATCAAATTTTGTTCAATTGTGTTATTCACAAAAAGGAAGTATTGAAACTTAAATGCAGTGGAAAATTTCCTTATGTGCAAGAAAGTAAACTAGAATGGACAATTACTTTAATTGAAATTTTGAGAGAATATGTACAAAGCAAATCAAAAAGATTCTAACTATCTAATCTGCACCATGCCCAGAGGTGGTTTCTTTGTATTGTCATATGCCGTAACAGTAATGGTGGATGGTTGTATCTGACTTTTTGAAATGCCACACATTTTCAAAGTACTTGGTAGCAAGACATTAATGGATGCTCCAGTGTCTACTAGACATTGCTTAATTACCACCTTGTTGATGTCAACTGTAACGCACAAGGCAGATTTCCTGGTTGGCTTTGGAGCTAGCTCATGCTCATGAAAAATAATAGTCGGCTGACTACATATTGGTGTCAAAACTGTCATGATCTGCTCAGTTGGAATATGTTCATTAACCATCACTTTCTGTAAATATTCTTTCAAAGCTTGCTGGTGAGTGGTGGATCTTTTAATTAGCTCCAAAATCGAGATCCGAGCCAGAGTTTTGTTTTGATGCTTCAATAAGTCATATTGCATGCCCGGTATAGACTCTTGTTCCTGCTCTTCTTGCTCTTATATTGGCTCCTGCTCCCGCTGGGGAAAGACGCAGTGGAACATCCGTCCACTATAGAGCACCATTATCTTTGGCGCCTCTATCGGGCCTGGAGTAGGTGAGGGGTTGAAGGATGTAGAAGGAGCAGTAGAAGGAGTGCTGCCCACTGGTGGAGGATTGGTAGAAAGAGGAGTTCCCATGAGGGGCCTCGCCGGCTGGGGGTTAGTGGAAGGCAGAAGTGGAGGCGAGATGATTGGTGCGGCGGCTGGACGAACAAGGAGTGGCCTAGGAAGCATGTTGGTGGTGGACTTGGTAAACTGTGGTGGAACGGGTGCTGGCGAGGGGCGAATAAGGAGAGGCCTATTCGGCAATAGATGTTGTAGTATAGGAGAATTTATCGGTTGGCATATAAGGAGAGGCCGTAAAGGAGTAGGATTGGCAGTGAGTGGCCCTGGAATGGTGGGGTGTATGAGGGGACATGGCGGTTGGGAAGAAGGTACAAGTTGAAGGTTTCTTAACAACTGTGGTGGTTGACTGGTTTGGTTGATGGCCCTGACAGAAGCGTGTTCTTCATGCCATCCCTGTCCTCTTTCTACTTCCTGGATGGACATAACATGGTTTACTTGTTGATTTGGAGTCGGGTGCTCTGGTAGTGGATTGTTTTCAATCCCCATATTTGGTTGGGGAACAGGAGCTTGTTGTTGCTGACCTTGATGTTGCGGCTACTATCGCGGTGGCCTTCTTGCTTTCATCGAAGCAATGACCTTTCTCATTTTGTCCCAGTCTATACCTCCCTGATCATTCAAGTCATATATATAATCTTTCAAATGAAAGTAGTGAGTTATGCTGTGACCCGACTGCCTATGGAAGAAAAAAAGTACAAAAATAGACAATGAGCTCCCAAAAAATTCATGTACAAAAGACACACCAAGACGGTGTGGGACACACTACCCCCCACCACCAGTGAAACGAAAAGAAGGGAGTTGAGAGAATTCACACTACAAAGCAGCTCCACCCATTCCTTCACTCTACCACAAATGAATACAAGAGAGTCCTCCGCTCTAACCTCCCTCCTAAATATTGTATTATTCCGTTAGTGATGTGCAAGATCAACCACAACACAATACAATCTCCTCTTCGGGGTCACCTCCTGCTCCACATCGAAATGAAGTGATGCACCTCTCTTTGTTACCTAAGGACACCGCGGACTTTCCTAGCAAACCCCTCTCACACCTCCTGTGAGTAGGTGCAGCATACAAACAGATGATCTATGCTCTTATCCTCCTGACAACATAGGCAACAAGTCCACTGGATACCCGAAAGGAACTAGAGCGGCCTATCCCGAGTGGGCAACCTCTTGTGGGAAATCTTCCAAGTGAGAAGCTTCACCTTCAGCGGACTTTGCGGCCTCCAAACCCGAGGGACGAGACTATGGCACACCCCACCATCAAAGATGATGGTGTACACCGACCTCACTAAGAAGATCCCCTCCCTACCCCACCTCCAAGTCCACGCATCCTCCCTATCAAAGTGTGGGGCGTAGTCGAGCAAGAAGAGTAACGGGTCCTAGAGCTACTCCATCTCGTCTATCCTAAGGTCCCTCCTGAAGGTCGGTACCCAAATGCCTCCTGAAAGTTAGGAGTCAAAATCCCGAGAGACCGACCCCAAAGGGTCAGCTGAAACAGCAAATGGGCTTGGGAGAGAAGCCTCCAACATGAACTCTCTGCACCATCTGTCCTTCCAGGAAAGACAATGTCGCATTTCCCTAGTTGGACCCGCACACCGGAGGAGATAGCATCCCTACAAGTCAAAATATCACACTAAATCGGTGAAGTCCGATGTTGTGTTGATGTATCCATGTCCCAAACTCTCGTCCTGTCGAAGTATCTCTTCCTGATATCCCGCACCCATAGCCCATCATCTCCTACCCCCAACCTCTACAGTCACTCGCACAAGAAAGCCAAATTAAAGTCTTTAACATCCTTGATCCGTAGGTCTCCCTCTTCCTTGCTGGCAGCCACCCTTCCTCACTTGATATCATGTCAACCCCTACATCTCCGCTCACTCCCAAGCCAAAGAATCTCCCCTAAATAGACTCAATCTTCTTCACCACAGACTTCAGGATCCAAAACACAGAGAAAAAATAGATAGGTAAACAGTCCAAAACAACTCTTTTGTTGAAAAAAATTCTATTCTCTTATGCACTAGATTACAACCCTTTTGTTGAAAACAATTCTGTGTAACCACAATTATATGACCTGTGGTGTGTAACGTTTATTATTTGCTCCGAAAAAGCTCTTTTAGGGCCTATTTTAACCATTGAATTGATTAAGTCAAAATTTGTGAAAGATGAATGAGCAGACTAAAAAAATGGATGCTACAAATATTCTGAAAGAAAGCTATACTCATTACTCGCTGAAAAGAATGCATTTGTGAAAAAAAGTTGTACTTACTGAAAAGAATGCATTTGTCTACAGCAAGTGTTAATTGAATCACATTGATTGAAGTCATATGCTGGTTTCATATGATTCTTTATGGCTAGTTTGGGTTCTTATAGGCAATGCCATGCCCCTCTCCAACTGCTCGCTAAGGAAAGTAAAAATGTAGCAGGTAATACCAATGAGGAATGAGAAGTAATGGCTAAGAAAAAAATTTTGGGGGCGAGGCTCTCCAGGGAAACGACGAGTGATAACATCGTGTACCTCTATGTGTTACTTGCAACACAACAAAATTTTCTATTATTTTTGAAGCATTAATTTGTTTGTCTTCTGTACATTATTTCATATTCAGATGTTTGTAGAAGTACTAATCTCAATGGTTCCTGTTATAGGTCCTCTCTCATCAGTTATGGAACGTTTTCGCAAGGAGGAAGTTGTCCCTGACATCAAATTCTTGAAACAAGCTGCTGATCCTATACTTGCACATGATCCTTTTTCTTCGTTGCTATGGGTTCTGTTTTCTCTTCCACTTCCATTTGCATCATCTAATGAATCTTTTGTTGCACTTGTGCATCTCTTCTATGTTGTTTGTGTGATTCAGGTATGTAAATGCTAGTTTCATTCTTTTCTGCCCCTGTATCAAAATGTAGTTTCTGCTTTTCTAAAAGCTGGAGCTGTGCCTGTCAGTCTGTTATAACATTCAATAGATTTTTTTTTGTCTGACCTTCTTAACCCGTTGTCTTGCAGGCACTTATCACGTGTCATAGTCAACACCATTTTGACATTTTGAGTATCAATGATTGCCCAGTTAATGATATCTGCAAGTCTATGGGAGAATCTGAACTTGCTCGGAGGTTTTTTGTCTCCAACTATTTTGACGCTTCTGTTAATTCTGAAGATATGGTCCGCAGATTCACTTTTCCTTATCTCCGAAGGTGTGCATTACTCTGGAGGATGCTGAAGTCGTTAACATCAATCCCCTGCTATGATAATGCACATGTGTGGGACAAATTAACTCTGTACATGAATATTTTTTAGATTTTAAAATATTTGATTTTTTTTCTGAGTTTTGAAAAGGCTAGTTCCGCCCCAGCAACAAGAGTCCTCCCTATCCCATTAAGAATCCCCCGAGGTTGGCGTGCATTGAGGGTGACAATCCCTGGTCGAGCCTACTTCATCCATATGACGATGCCTCTCCAAGGGTCACACCCTGGATATGCTCTAGTCCTTTGAGGGAGAGAGAGAAGAACTCTTGGGGGTAAGCCTAGCACCAGGGTAGAAGCTTTTAGGGCTCGAATTCCTCCCATGATGACCCAGTTGGAGATTCAATCTGTTGCGTCAGGGCTTGGTGTTCATCATCGAACCTTCATCCACTTTAGGCACGCATACGACCGGGTTCATAATGTCCCATGGGGAAACTGTACTGCCACTCTTGCCATGCCTACTTTATTTTTCCTTGGAGCAATTTGACGTTGCACTTTGTGCTTTGATAGATGTGTTGGCTTTTGCTTTGATTCATGCTCCTTTGCTTTTGATTGATCTTTCTTTTCATTTTTTTCTTTCCTTCTGTGGAATCAGGTCATAACGAACTATCTCTATTTGAGACCTCCTCTTGTTGGAGTGTTTAGGTTGGTCACCTCCCCTTTATTCACCCCTTGGCCCTATACCTGGCCGAAGAGAGAAAAGCAAGGACCTTTACTTCCCCTAGGTATGGCCAAAGGAGAGACGGTGTCGCATAGTAGAGGGAAAACCCAACCAGAGCTATCGTGTAGTATGTGATTAACGTTCTCAGGGTCCTCCTTCATGATCAAGGGGAGGGACACCTTACTACTAGGTTGACACTAGCCGACTCTAAGGGTAAAAGTACTTAAGATACAACCCATTCTAAACATGAGACTGCTCCTCACCTTCCGTGTTAACTAGACGGTATGCGTTCCCTGGATAAGCCTCTCTAACGACGAATGGCCCTTCCCAATTAGGTTGTAATTTAGACCTAGGACCTCCAGACCTAATGAATTTACGTTTCAAAACTATATCACCTACTTGAAATTTACGTTCAATTACCTTCTTTTGAAAATAATGCGAGACTCACTTTTGATAAATAGACACGTGATCGACCACATTTAGACTCTTCTCATCCAAGAGTTCCAAATGGACAAGCAATGCCTCTTGATGTTCGTCGAGATTAAATTTCTTATCGAGCTGTACCCTTAGGGAAGGAATCAAGATCTCATATGGGAGCACCGCCTCCATCCCTTAAGTGAGAGCATAAGGGGTTTGCCTCGTAGGAGTACAGACCGAGGTGCGGTAAGCCCAGAGAGCTTCCACCATACACACACGATGTGCACATACCTTATGTGCATGCATACAAAATATGCACAGACCTAATATGCAGACATTCAGACTATGAACGGACTTGATATTCATGAAGGACAATTGTGCACTGACCTTGCTCTGTAACAACACATCAAAATGAAGTCAATATATTATTGCCATCATTAAAACTAGATAATTACACATAAAATCCATAGGAGACACAACACCAGTAGCACCACTACAATTTTGATTCACCTAACTTTATAGAAAACACTAGCAACACAGTAACCAATGACAAACAATTTGCTAGATGCTGCATGTCTTCTGATCACTAAGATAGAGTTGCTTAACTGAGAATACACACTGCTTACTTCAAGCTAAAGCTCAATTTCAATAAAGCATTTTGTAAAACTACTTCTACATTCGATATAACTTGCATTTGCATTTCAAAAAACAATAAAAGTAGGTGTACAGGAAGGTATTTTCTTTTGTTGACAGTACTATCTGTTTTGATATTTTTTGTTGGTTTCTATAAGTCAAAATATTCCTTTATTCAGGAACTAGGATCTCCTAAACACCAACATTGAGCTATCCAAACCAAAATCTATTTGAACGATTGTCCATGGTCCACCCGCATGCCTAGATGATCATGTTTGGTAATTTTACCGCCAGGATCTGTGTTCTTCATAAATTATGTGATACAACACAGCATATACAAATGCAGACCTGATTGGATATCCATGCCTCCTTTAGTCCATGGATTGCTGCAATAATCGTTAGCTGTGCGCACCTTTCTGTTGACACATGTTTCTATACAGAAAAAGGAAAAGCAAAACTAGGTTTAATGTTGAGAAGTGAAATTTACAGGTAAAGAGACAAAAAGGCATGCAGTTACGCATAATGTGAACACAATAATAAAGCCAAAATAGGGACATTAACTAGGCCAAACGGGCTTGGATGGGCGTGCATGTGGCATGAAAATGATACTAGCGCGGAGGTGGTTCCATCCCCCTACCTCATTCATCTCGAAACTGACGTTTCGACCGCATGCGGGTGAGGTGGAAACCGTGCCCCACTCATCTCATCTCGACCAACCGTCCCTCGAATCACGCGATGGAGGGCGTCAACGCGTTCCTCTCGTCGCACTGGTTCCAATGGTACCTCCTGCATCTCGGTCCAGCCCTAAAATCATCAAAACCGAGAAGGAGAGAGGAAGGAGAGAACGTTGGAGAGAGAGAGAGAGTGAGAGAGAAATCGGGAGAGAGAGAGAGAGTTAACAAGAGAGAGAGAGTGAGTGGGGTGGGGAGGGTTAAGTGAGGGGGGGTTTAGGCGGGCTAGGTAAGGGAGAGTGAGAGGGTGTGGTCCCCACCCTATAAAATCTCATTTTTTGTTTTTTTTTCTTCCTAAATTGGCTAAGGAGAAAAGGACAGGTGTTTGTGAAGGATACGTGGTGCTTTTGTGCGCGTGTTGACCTCGTCGTGGGCGTACTTTGCGACTTTCTCCACGCATGGGTACGGCAAACAAACTTTACAAGAACCTTACACCGTAGGACTGAGGATTTGCATGAACTGGGACTGGGGAGAGCCGTCGGGCCTCCGGACTAGGGAGAGGGTGTGGCCCCCCCGGGGAGTTCACCCTCCCTCGGGGGGGCGGCCGCGCCCTGGGGCGAATGGGCCCTGGGTAGGTCGCCACCCTGAGGGATGGCCCCGCGGGGTCTTCGCTTATCGTCTGGGAGTGTCCTTTGAGGGACACTGGGTTCCTGGGTGCTGGGATGGGCCCGTGGGGGCTATTGTTTGTTGAGTCATAATTGTCACTCGCAAGGTGTTCGAGTAAATACCCGATACACCCCAGGTTGTCGAATGGCTTGACTAATTGGCTAAGGGGCCCCTAGATGGGCCTTGGGCCGAGGATGAGAGCTTGTGGGAGCTAAAGGGAGGCACTTTGGGCCACGTGGGCCACACTGTGTACTGCGTGCCACGTTGCATGGTGGGTTAATAGGGTAGCCTCGGGTTGGCCCAAGAGCTAAAGAAAAGTGGCTCATCACCATGTATCTGAGGTTCGGAGGTGGCCCCGACTTGCTGGAGGGTCGTTGTAGAACCTGATTAGTATGTGGGAACCACGGGTCATCCCGTGGTTTGCTGTAGAGAGCCTAGAATATGCGCATCCAAAAGGTGTTCGGGAGAATGCTAAATGCGTGTATGTGAGCCGTAGACGCATGCTACCGGCCTCCGAAGCCTATGGTTGACTCAATTTGGTCCCCCTTTGACCTTGACGGGTTGAGAGAAGGCATCTCGGGGTGTGCCCCCTATCCTTTTCACTAGGTGCCACTTGGCGTGGCTTAGAGTTGGGGCACCACTGGGTTGGCCCGGGCAGCTGTGTAGAGTGCAAGCAAAGCCCGTAGTTGAGTGGTTAGGATTGGTCCCGATTAGTTGCTTGTATAGCCGTGTGCCACGGCAAACTAGTTAGGGCCCCTGGTGGGGTCCAGGGAGTTGTAGAAATGGCTAGGTAGCCCACGCCTTAAAAGTGTTCAGGAATATTCCTGAACCTTTATTTCTTGGCATTTTGCTGGGAAATTGTCTGGGTATAACAAATGCCCCCCAATTGTCTGGGTACAACTAATATGCCGAGGATATGTCGTTTGCAGTCCCCTCATGCCGTATGTAGCCATCACACACAAGTCAACACCCACTGTATGTGAGACGTTATGACATGGGCGAACATCCCCTCATGCCAGGATTTCCCCTCACGTGCCCGTCGGTCGCAACCACACACGTGCCACGACGTCATGCTCTCTCGCAGTCACGAGGCCACGCTCGACTGCTCAACTTGAGTCATTGTCGGCCCTCACCCAGACACTAGATTGACGCATCCCTCCAGTCATCCAATCACGAGCCCCCGTTCGGCATCGCGGCCCTGGCCCACACCACGAGAGGAGCCCTCTGTAAAACACATACGTGTTCACCCATCATGCATTGACCCAGGGACCGATCATCACATCGGAATTGTCCCATGGCGTGCACCAGTTGTATTCTGGCCACTATGGCCCACCTGTAAAGATGTACATCTCAGTATTAAACTGTAAATTGGACGAATACTTTCGCATCCACGTTCAGGCCCTCAGTCCTCCCTCTGTGTCACTTAGCGTGAACCTCCAGCACCCCCTAACCTCAGTCAACACCACCTAGTAAAGAGGCAAACCTACAGCTGCAAAGTGCCCCTGGCTCTCCACCTAGGACTTCAGGAATATACCGACTCCTCTTTAGCATGGAACGAAGGTCTTCAGATTCAATCCGATGTAAATAAACATCGACTGCTTGCGGTCGGTGGGAAAAGACATCCTGTACATGACTCCCCACAGTCGCCTACACACTCGCACCCACGGAACCGTCATTCCCTCCACGTGTACCACACCCCTTGAGTCCACGTGCCGCGCCCTAGTGGCGCATCCCCGGTTAAACATTCGGTTCCACGGGTGATTGTCGAGAAATCGACTGGCACGCTCGCATCCCAGCCACATTTCCCCTCAACCCGAAAACTGTTAGTTTGGGTGCGTCGGATTCAGAGGGGGGGTGAATGAATCCTTCTCGAAAGGCCTTGGCCAATTAAAAAATTATCTAACTATTAACGATGCAGAAATAAAACGAACTAATCAGACCCAATGAAAATCAGTTGAGAAATGATGGCTTAGAAGATCTCTGGGTAAATAACTAGAACAACATGGGAACTCCCAATGTTGAACAGGTGGAGAGTTGGCGATCTAAAACCCACTGAGCAGCCAAGACAACTATAGAGCTGACTTCTAACCCACTCAACAGAACTCAAAAGGTTGATGTGCACATGACCCGCTAGCTAAGTAGGAAGAACAGGTTGAACGGCCTAAACATTCATCTAGCGAAAAACAAGTAAGACAATCAAACCACAGTGCACAAGGAACTTTTAGGTGGTTTGGTCCTTCAGACCTACGTCCACCCCACACTCAACCCGAGTGTGGCTTCACTGCTGCGTAACACAGCTTGCGTCCACTGGGCACCACAGCTTGCCTACAGACCATTGAGCAACACAGCTTGCTGTCCAGAGGATACCACACCTTTGCCTGCTGAGGATTACAGCTTAACCCGTCCAGAGGAATCCTCCTCTGCCCGCTGAGGATAACAGCTTAAACCGTCCAGAGGAATCCTCCAATGCCCGCTGAGCCTCACAGCTTGCTCCACTGACAAACAACTTGATGAAAGGATGAAAAGAAAAACATGAGTGGGAAAAACACAGCAATCGAAAAGTTGTAAATGATAAGGCACAACTATGGCTCTTGATGACCTGACTGGCCTGGATTTGATCCACGGTCCAGTATAGACTTAGCTTCTCTTCAGTCACTCTCTCTTTCTTTGATCTCCTTCTTCTTCTACTACTTCAGCTCTCTGCTGCTCTCTCTTTCTTTTTCTCTATGGAACTCTCCTCTTTCTTTTCTCTGCCCTGCTCTCTTCTTCTTCTGGATCTCAGATGTCTTCTTTTCGCTCTCTACCTTCTAGGGATCTTCAACAACGTTCGACTTGAATTGCAGAAGAGATGTCCTTTTATATACAACTTCACTCTGAGGATGCCCTAGACGTGTGGAGAGCTCGTGCCCCCTTCTCTAAGAAATTCATGTGTCAGCTTCCAGGGCTCTGGGATCACGTGCCAGCCTTATCCTCATCGATTGAAGACGTGTCACAGAACAGAAACATTAGTTCAACTATCAATATACTGAAAGAGAAAAAGATGCACGGGGTATGACATATGCTCTGACTAGCAATGCCAGTATAACAGTGTATGCTCGGACATACACTGACTTGGCACGATGCATACACAGACATTTAAACAAGGTGAGCACAATCGTGCACGGACTTGATTGCAAGTCATGGGCTTTGAGAAGCAATATATGCACGGATGCATGTTTTAAAGAAACAAGCACGGACCTGTGTTGTGCCAAGGAAAAGACATGCACGGGGTTGAACCCAAGTAAGAATATGCACGGGGTTAAACGTGCACGGACTTGTGTTCAACGAGCAAGCAACTAGAGATGTGCACGGACTTTTAAGTGCACGGACTATACTGAAGAAAGACGTGCATGGACTTTGTATGTACAAAGATGCACGGACTTTTCAATGCTCAGACCTTAAATAGGTATGCCCAGACTTGGCGACCCAAAGCATGCATGTGCTCAAACATATGTACTGACATGAAATAGAACAGATTAAAACCTGCACTGACCTGGACTATGCACGGACTTGATATTGCTTCGAGTTGATGCAGGCGTGCAAGGACTTGAGAGAAAAGTGCACGAACTTACTATCATGCAAGGTCCTTAGAATGTACTCAGACTTGAAGCATTATAGAGACATGCACGGACATTAACATGCACAGACATGACTTAGATATGCATGGACTTAGAGGGTAAAACGTGCACAGACTTACGATGCAACCCAATACCAATCTGCCTAAGTTCAAAACATGCATGGACTTTGACTCTTCTACAATGCATGCAGAGATGAAATATGCACGGACTTAATAGATCATGAAACACAACAGTAAACTAACTGAGTCTAGAATGTGCACAGGGTTTGATCTGCATGGACTTTAACACAAAGTGCACGAACTTGGGTTAGTCAAAAGGTGCACGAACTTTAGTGTGCTTGGACCTTGCTACAGTATGCATAGGCTACAGACACAAAAGATGCAAAGACTTATTAACACGTCACTAGAACATGCACGGACTTCGACTCAACCTAAATACAAATATGCATGGACATTGCAACACGTGCACAGACTTGAAGGTTGAAATATGCAAGGGGTTATGGACATGTGCATAGACTTTAACAAAAGTGTATGGAGATGTATGTGCACGGACTTGGACAATACTATAGCATGTAGATGCAAGACGTGCACTGTTCATGCACGGAGTTTGATTTTCTTCTAATAGAAACATGCTCAGACTTCAAACAGAACATGCATGGACTTGCATTGGATGTAGTGTGCATGGACTTCTGTGCAGAGACTGTACATGCATGGACTTTATGAAAGTGTGCACGGACTCATGTTCTTGGCCAAGGCTAGAACATGCATGGACTTTGCAATGCACGGACTTAGAATGCAGGATGAATGTCTGCACGGACTTCAGACATGCATGGAACATGCACGGACCTTAGTTCGTGCCTTAGACAGATGTGTACGGACCATGAGCCCGGTCGTATGCGTGCCTAAGGATCCTAAGAAATCAAAGACAGAAAGTCCCGGCGTAACAGACTATCTCTTTGAGGGCTAGTGCCCTAAAAGGAAGTCGAGTCTTGATGTCTCTCATTGTGCACAAAGCTTATCTCCCAATCTTCTTCTATTTCTCCCTCTTAGGCTAGGGTGAACCCTGGGCATGGCCTTAGTAGGGGCACTGTTCTTTAGAGGTGGTTGGTCATGGTAAGCCACTCTCAAATACAGGCCCTGCTCAAGGGAAGTCTTTAATGAGAGGGGCTTAATGAGAACCCCTGACCAGTACTTTGAGCCCGCCATCAGGTGCTGCAGATAGCTTTATTGTCAAATTCCAAAAAAATCAAATATGTCAAAATCCAAAGAAAAAAATCAAATATGGTCAAAATCTGAAAAAAATTAAAAATTGTAAAAATTCAAATAAATAAGATATTTTAAAACCCAAAAAAATCAGAAATGACAAAATCCAAAAATTTGTGTCATTTATTTCTTTTTTTTTTCATTTTCTCTTGAGGACGGATACGTTTACTAAGTGTGCATGTTATAGGTGTTCAAGCTCTCCTTGCTATATCTTTCGCTCTGCTTCCTGTCCATATTGCTGATATGTTCTCATCTCTTCAAACTTATCTCTCGATCTATGCTGAAGCTTATGTCCTTCCTAGCTTACTTATTTGATCATATCTCCGTGAGAGGGTATTACCTCGCAATTTTGAACCTGGCGGTTCTGCTTCATCTGATCTTGGGCTCTAGTTGAAGAGCATGCCTGTAATGTCTTTATCCCCCCGTGTTGGTTCTGTCTTTGTCCCACCATGTCTATGTCATGCGTGTCTATGTCCCGCCCTGTCCTTGTCGCACATATTTTTGTCCCTCCATGTTATCGCACGTGTTGTCTTTTTATCCCCCGTGATGTTGTCATCCCACGTATCTTTTGTCCCTCCATGTCTTTGTCCCACCGCGTGTGCTATCCCACAGTTGTAGACATGCCAAATTTGACACTATGTTGAGTAAATTTTATGTTACAATGTAATGCCCCAAGTGGACTTCATAACCAATTTAATAAATAGGGTTTTCTCATTTTTTAATGATTTTCTTGGAAATCGCAACTGACCTACGGTCGCTTCTTAAGACACGCCCTTGATTCAATCGCCTCTTAGTGAAAAACATTTGGACCTCAGGCGCTTTTAATAAAGATTTACGAATCCTGCTGAAAATCAACTTATGAAAGTAACGCCTTTACTGTGGGCGCTAATTTTGACATGCGCCTGTACATTGGTTGCTTTCATGGAGCCAGGACCTGCCCAATAGCACCCTGTAGGACGTGTTAGCGTCGATGATGTAGTAGGTCACCTTGGAGGCAAAATCATCGAGCACCAAGTCGACATCCACCTGGCCGAGGACATCCTCGGTGTCTTGATTGAAGCCAGATATCTTGACCGCCTGAACCTTCTGGAGGTAGGGGGTCAGATATAGAGTCTTGAATGTTTTCAGGGGCATGATGTTGACAGTCACACCGGCATCCACCAGGATCTGGTTTACTTCATGCCCATTGATTTTTTCCTTCATGTAAAGAGGGCCATTGTGACATGGAGGGGAGAGCAACAAGTCCTTCTCCGTAAAGGTTACAGCGGCGACGAAGGCCTCATATGTGGCGGTCTTCATTTTTGCTGCATGTGCCTCATAGGCTTCTGGCTCTTGAAGTATCTTGATAAGGGTTTTCCTCAACTCTTTACTCCAAACAATGGCTTCCCAGATTGTGATGGTGGCGGGAAAGCGCTTCATCTAGTGGAGGACCTTCCGGTCGGCTCGAGCTCAGGCATCCTCTAGTGATGGCAGTATGTCAGGCTGAGTTTTCTGCTAGTCGCCACACTGCTCCTCATCGAGGAGTTGCACCGCTTTGCCTTTGCCACTGGGATCGGGCTGACCATGGTCACCCGTGGACTCCTGGATCAGGGGCACCAATGATGGCTCTTCTGGGGATGGCTGGAGGGCCGGTCCGTCCTTGCCGGATGGCCCTGCTTGATCCGCAGGAGAGGTTAGAGCTGACGTAGGGACGGGGGTGCTAGAGGCTATCTTCTCTGAGCCAGAAGGATCAAAGATGCTAGATCTCCCCTGAATTTCTACAAGTGGAATAGGGGCGGGTTGTTCTCCTCGAAAGAGGATGACTCGCTCCGGGTCGAAGGTAGACGGGTGAAGAGGTAACTCAAGGATTCTTCCGCGACCTCTACCACGACCGCGGCCACGACCCCGGCCACGGGCTATGTGCTCTGCAGTTGACTATAACCTGAGTGGGGCGGTGGTCCGTTGTCTGGTTTGGGAGGCTACTTGCTCGCCTCGCCGAGAGGCGTTGATGTTGTCTGAAGGTGGGATAGCCACCATATTGCAGGTGCAACCTCGGAGCATTTCCTCGAGCTGCTCTATCGTGATCTCTTTATCCATACAGAACAAGGAGAGTTCTTCTGGGATGAGGAGCATTTTGCCATTCTTGACTTTCTGGATCGTCTCCTGGACCCAGTTTCTGAGGTGAGCTCGTTTCTGCATTTCTTCCCACGAGATGTAGCTATCGATCGGGATATGACTGTCATTTCGCTTATCGCACTTCCGCTTCATTTCGTTTCACTCCCCTGCAAAGCAGACGCCAAGGCGGGGCAGCTGTAGACACGCTAAATTTGATGCTATGTTGACTAAATCTCATGTTACTTTGCGAAAATCAGATTAGACTTCAATATTTACTTAATATGGAGCTTTTCTACGTTTTTATAATTAACGCCTTAGTCAAGGGCATCCTTTTATGAATTAACGACACTCTCAAGGTCGTCTTTTAATTAATTAACGCCTTTTAAAAGAGGCGTCATTTTCTGATATTCCTGATTTTATGTAAATTCGTTTGGATAATGCCTTGAAGTAATGCCTTTCATGGAGGCGTTGTTTCATAATAGCGCCTTTGTAAACGTCGTTGTTTTCTATTTTAAAATATGAAAAGTTACTGAAAAATCAGGAATGACAGTTTTCTAAATGGCGTCATTTTGAATAGCGACCCTGAGAATGCCATTATTTCAGTTCCGTGTCCGTTTCGACCGCGTCCTTCCCTGGAATAGTCCTTCTTGGTTTTGATTCTACAGGTTGATTAGGGAAAGGAGGTTTTGTGGAGTCGGCCAAAGAGAAAGGGGGCATGCCTACTCCCTCTACAACTGACCCCGCCATGCTATACATGATACAATAGTACCAGCCTGAGATTGAATTGCTGAAGAAATAACTCAACGAAAGGAATGCCTAACCCTTGATGTTCGGACAGGCTGAGGTTCTGCTGGAAGTGCCAGGAGGCAACGGGAAATCTTCTGAAGGAACTCTGCAAGCTGCAGCATTCCCATTAACCCAATTACTGTGAAGGATGTTTGGAGTGGAAATTTCAGAGGTACACCCCAATATATCCTTTGGTCCAAACTCAAAAGGCTCAAAGAAGTTATGAGAGAATGGAATTCGAGTTGTTTTGGTGATGTCAATGGTAATATTCAGAAATCTAAGAAAGAGCTTCTTGATGTGCAGCTTAAACTTTCATCAGATCCAATGAATGTTAATCTGGTTAGCCAAGAGAAAATTCTGAAACAACAACTCTCCAAAGATATTCAAATAGAAGAGTCCTTTGCAAGGCAGAAGTCAAGGCAGGCTTGGCTTGCTTTGGGGAATTCTAATACTAAATTTTTTTATGCTGCTATGAAGAGCAGGAAAGTAGTCAACTGCATTAAGAAGTGTCGTCTAGCAGATGGGAGATTTACTTCAGATCCTAAAGAGATTGGCAGCCATGCAATTCAATTTTTTTCAAACCTTCTTAATCAATCTTCTTCGGGTTATGATGAAGTGATGCGGGATGGACCACGACTCGATTTTTTCTAAACAGAACAATAGAATAGATAACTATTTGTATTTAGCATGCCCCATATGATTTTTGCTCCTTGTTTGTGTTGCAGATTTCTGTGTCAGCATCTGCTTACAAAACAATCTCCACAATTTGGTTGATGTCTTGGCTAGGATGGGCATTGGGCTGGTTGTACTAGTATTTTGGCTTGTTGTCAACAAATATGTAGATAACTTCATTGTCTCTGGATAGAATAGTATGCCCACTCCAATATTTCATTATTCGTAGGTTTACACTAGTCATTGCTCACTGGTTTTTCATTATGAACAGATCAAAAATATTGGAAATGGTTGCATGGGAGAGATCATTTATGCTACTTGAGAGGGACTTGGAATGAACGTGATGAAACACCCATCTGGATGGACTTACATAATCCAATTTTTCCTCTTTCGACATTTACACGGAGCTTCTGAGGTCGCTGCTACATATAATCATTAGTGGACATTGCACAGTTGAATCATTATTGTTTCTTTTCCTTAATCTCAAGTGGTCTAACTTCCCTTTCTAATTGCATCATGGAAGTTTCAATTAAGACATGCTTTGGCACATTGGTGCTACTTGGATGCACTGTTATTGTACACTGAGAGCCATGGAAACTCATTATGTACATGAAATCACCATCTTCATTGTGGAATTAAGAAATGAACTAGCTGCTTTCTTTGATATTAAACAGATAAATCGCCATTCTCTTCCATCCCAGTATAAGTGTCTATTTATCAGTTCCTTGTGAGCCTTTCTGTTTCTTTTCATATCGTTTCATCTCTAACTTTCTCCAAGCATTTACGTCGTATGAAATGTTGTGGGATTCAGTTACTTATCAACTTTAAGATTACATGTCCTATGTTTCTTCTGCTTTCTTAAATTCTTGGGGAATAATCTTAGGATGAGTTGCTACTTGCGCAGGCTCAGGCTTGTATATTGACTCCATTATGGAGTCAAGGGACTGTTGTCAAAGTTCGTTATCTAGATAATTATGTTCTTTCACTGCTTGTATATCCTATTTAATATATGATTGTCTGTTTTGAAATGCTAGTTTTTGCACCCATTTCATTATAACATCTTTTCTTTCTTTGACATGTGATCATACAGGCTAATCACTTCTATATCAAATTTTGAAAAGCATTGATTTCTGTTTCTCTACTTGAAATGAATGCTGCATCATTCTTCAGTGTGATAGAAGTATTGGTAGCACTTTTCTTTTTTTCCCGGGTCATAACAGGACACTTGGACACTTAAAAAAAACATCAAAGAAAAACACAGGCAAACTAATTTTAAATTGGGGTTGATCTATTCACCCCCCTATAGATCAGTAGTGCATCCATACTTATCATGGTCCTAATCGAGGATCAGGCACTAATCAAGGTGAGATCGTCGACATTGGGTCTATAACGACGCAAGAATATCTTGTTTATTTGGTCGCGGATGGAAGGTCCAAGCCATTGGGTCGTATCGGTTATCGCAGTGGGACAGATAGGATAGCCCTATCCTAGAGATGGGTGCCAACCCGAGTGGTATCGCCAGCATTGGGTTTATGCTGACGTAAGGAGTTAGGTTTATCTGGGTTAGATGAAAGGGCTAAACTAGGATCCTCAGTTACGACCTCGAAATGCCAAAGTCATCGAGTCGTGTAGTTCGTTAGTGCCGGGATTGCACCAATGCAAGGAATCTAGGTTTCTCTGACTCAGACGTAAGGTCTGGGTTAGAGCTCTCGGCTGAGGCGCTGAAGATGAAGATATCAAGGAATTGTTTCCTTCCTTTCCTTTTTCTTCTCTTTTTTTTTCTTTTTTATCTCTTCTCTTTCTTTTTTTTTCATCTTGAGTGTCACCGTGGGACCGGATTACAAGGACATAGTAACATCATTGATATTGGGTCTGTGCCAATGGGAATGAATTTAGTTGATTCGGCACAAACGGAAGGTCTTGGCCATGCCCTTCAGCTGAGACCCCGGAGGGCCTTAGGCGCCGAGTTAAATGATTGATCGATACTGGGATTGCCCCGACAAATGGAATTCAGTTTCTCTTTGACTTAGATGGAAGGTCTAGGTCAGAGCTCTCTATTGAGACCTCAGAATGCCTTAGGTGCCTAGTCAAGTGTGTTCATCGATGTTTGTATTACACCAATGCAAGAAGATCGAGTTTCTCCGACTTAGACAAAAGGTCCAAGTCAGAGCCTTCGGCTGAGACCCCGAAAGGCCTTAGACGCCGAGCTATGTGTGTTCACCAATGCTAGGATTGCACTAACACACGAAATTCAAGTTTCTATGACATAGACAAAATGTCTGGTGGAATGATTCTTTTATTATTTTTATTACATGCGTAGGCATGCCAGTCACTAAGTGATGAGTTTATTGTTATCTGACTTAGTCAGTCGAATGTGAGATTCGTGTCGGGACTCGAAACCCGCCATACCTTAAGGGCTATAGCGTTAATTACATCCCTCCGAAAGAGGGACAATAGTTGATTAATCTCCAAAATAGAGAGACTATGGGACTCATAGAATATATGAAAGATGTGATTACATGCAAGCACACAATATGATAGTATTTATTTATTAAATCGACTCCCGGTAGAGTACACCAGCCGGCGGTGAGGTTCCCGCACTGACATAATGAGCGCCCGGGAAAATCTGCCAAAGGGTTTGGCAGTGACATTGACTAGAGCGGCCGAGCCAAGAAGTATGTCCAAGATTGGAAACATAAGGGCAAGGCCGTAACGGAACGGGCGGACAGTGATGAGACATATCTGAAAGCCTTCACCCGTCGGCATGGCGGCCAGGTCTTTCGCGGTACCCGACAACCGGTATGAAATGCTAAACTCAACCTTTTCTGTTCTATATGAATGAATGAATGACTGCTTTTCATGACCCTTACTTTCTAAATGCAGCTAGACCCACAAGGGCGTATAGCCGAACTCGAGGGGCTCCTCCACGCTACGGTGCAGCAGCGGGACGAGTACCGAGCGGCTTTGGAGCTTATGGTGAGTTTTCTTAGGCTCAAAACTAAAATGCTTTATGCAAACTTGACTGATTTTTAAAATGCAGCGGGTCGAGGGAGCCTAGAGGACCGGACCAGATGCGCTGTCCTCCTCTACACAGCCTGCCGGGGGACGGGCTGAGCGGGACGCATAGTTCACCCGAGCCGTAGCTCGAGTTAAGGAGGCCGAGGCTACCCTCGCAGAGTGGGTAAGTCACCAAAATTTTTCCTAAAAATGCTTCATGACTTATGCATGTGCCTAAACTAACCATGGTGCAATGCAATGTGGAGGCAAGGGATTTAGCTACAGCATTGGCGGAAGCGGCCGAGGTGCCCCGTCTCTGAGGAGAGATTGACCGACTCCAGGGAGAGGTGACCCGGTTGAGTCGAGATGCAGTGGACATTGAGCGGTACCGGACTGAGGCTCGCGAGGCATGTCTTCAGGCTCATGGCTTGAAGATTGAGCTCCGGACCATGGAGCGGACCGTCTGGCTGATGGGCCGAGCACCCGAGCGGACCGTGTCATGGAGTGGCGTAGCAGGAGGCTCACGGAGCGCGACACCGAGCGGGTCAGTGGGAGATGTGTTGGCTAGCTCCTCCGCCCACCGGAGGAATAAGGAGGCGGAGCGGGGACGCCCATGGGAAGAAGAGGAGTAGAGCGCCATGGAGCCACCGCCAAAGCGGCATGAGGGCACCGGGGACAGCAACGGCCCAAGAGATAGACCGGCGGAGTGATACTTTTTTGGTTTTGTGTTTTTTTTGTTTTCTAGTTTTTGGTTTTGGTGACACACATTATGTGACAATTGATATATGATGAAATGAAGGCAATTTTTATCTTTTGAAAATGTGACTTTGAATGTGTGTATGAATATGAATGCGTGAATGGTTGTATGAATGCGGTTACCCTTACCCCCAACTTGAATAACATTGCCTCTGATGATGTGAACAAAATATGAATAGAACAATGTGCACATGAATGCTTGGGAAGGAAAGATACAATTTGGGGCAGGCAGACATGATTCTCATCAGACATCCTCCTGATGCTACATCTGACTCCTACAAACACAAAAAATGAAAATAACTTATTGAAACATAAAGGAGGAAACGTTGGGTTGCCTCCCAACAAGTGCTAAGTTTAATGTCTTCAGTTGGAAGCAATGAGGCCCAATAACCAACAAGTTGATTTCATGATTAGCCACCATATGATCTCATCCTCCTTCAAATTTCAGTCCTTGTGCCACTGGAGGACAAGATGATATGTGTGTGCATGTGGGCCAAAAATATGTGGGTCTCACATATTATTTATTTTAACATTAATAATATGTGTGAGCCAGTTCTCTTCTTTCTGGGTCATGTAACGATCAATGACCATTTACCTTTCAAGATCGGGGTGGAACTTCTACCCAGTATCTATCCATTGGTCCCCTTGCCCTGTACCTGCCCATCTGACTACCCCTTTACTAACTACTTCCTCCATGGTAACTCGGTTAGACACAAGCGGCTTATGAATAAGATCGACATTATTAGCCACATTCCCCTCAATAATAACCTCATAAGCATTAAGGGTACTAATCAACTTATCATTCTGATCAAAGGTGAATGTAGTTGGTATATCCCCCTCAGGTCCTAGAATGTCATATTGGAGAGGCTTAACTTTCAGGGGAATCGAATTGGAAGGAAGCATGAGCCTAGAATCTAACTCATCTAATGATTCAAACTTTATGGGATAGGGCTCAAGGGTCAGATCAAATGTGAAATTCTCTAATAAGGCCCCTTCATCACACTCATCACTCAAATGAAGATTATCAATCAAATTTTCCAATGGTGGGGTTGGTAGATTAAATGTAAAATTTTCCAACAAGTTCCCTTCTTCATGTTTTTCAAGAGGAGGAGGATATTTAGAATTCATCTTCATTAACTTAACGAGATTATTAACCACAAAACAATCCTCCTATTCATATCTATCCTCAATTAGGGCTTTGGTGTGTGTAGTGATGCTCTCAATTTCTTCAAGTGACGTCCTATTATCAATATCTTCTATCACAATGAGATTATCAGTTATATTCTCCTCAAGTGGGGCATCTAAACGAGAGTTGAAGTTTTCACTCAAAGGCCCTTTACCATTCTCTTCCTCATGAGGCTTATCTTTCAACCTATCTTCAACATTAACATTACCGCCTTCTTTATGCTTTTCCTCACCTGTGTCAAAGGAGAAGCCACTCTCCAAGGACGCATCCAGTTTGGAAGAAGTTGAGAGCACCCTCTAGATTTCAGACAAGGATTATTTCATCTTGTTTTGAGTTCCTATATCCTATCTAGGTTTTGTGTTTTGCTATCTTCTTCATTTTGAACATCCATTAGTAAGCTGTGCATCAGTTGTAAACCGTCCCTACTGGTGATAGTAGGAAGACAGATTGAGCTAGTGTTCTCTACTCTATGGTCTAGCCCACCAAGCTATGTGTAAGCGGTTCCTTGAGAGGGGATAACCTCTCTGCAAGCTATAAGGCAGCAAGTTCAAGGTGTGTGACAGCAGTTTAGTGCAGTTGTACTAGGGAAACCTCACTCATTTGAGTGAGGGGTGGACGTAGGACTCTAGTTAGAGTCTAAACCACCTTAAAACTCTATCTCCGTAGGTTGTTTGTGTGTTTGCATTACGCTAGATGCTTGCTTAGGGTCACACCTAATTTCTACCATATCATCTTGCGTATAAACTCTTTCTTTATCTGTCTTTGTGATCACTTAGTTTCTATTTCGTTGGTGCTTTGTTTTGCACATTCAAAAAAGAGGGACTGATCTATTCATCCCTCCTCTCTAGATCCGCCATTCCAACTCAACAGCTTAGACAAGTAGTACGCTGCCCTCTCCTTACCTTCTTCATAAACTTGCACGAGGACAGCTCCTACTGGGTCATCGAGGATAGAAATGTAAAGGACAAGTGGTTTGCTTGTAACTAGCGGCCTCAGGACAGGAGGGCTGGCTAGATAGTTCTTTAATCCATCAAAAGTCACCTGACACTTGTCATCCCAATAAAATTGGACTCCCGACTTGGTAAGCTCGTAGAATGGCCTACACCATTGTAAATGCTGGGAGATAAATCGGCGAATAAATTCAAACCGCCTGATCAACCCTCGAACTTCAAATTCTTGGGTCGAGGCATGTCTCTTATAGCCCTTGCCTTGTTGGGATCAATCCTAATACCCCTTTTGTAAACAATGAATCCAAACAACTTTCTTGATGACACACCAAACACGCACTTCTTGGGGTTCATTTTCAGCTGATATTCTCGCGCTCTTTGCAAAATCTTGGCGAAAACCATAGGATGGTCGAAATTGACAGGCCAAAATTAACATCATCTTGAGTACATCTCCTATCGCTTTGTAATGCCCCAAATTGACCCTCAAATCAACTTATTTGAGTGATTTTTCTTATTTTTCTTGATTATTCAGCCTTCTCCAGCTTTCCCATATTTTTTTCCCATTTTTTTATTTTTTTTGAATTTTAGCCACTCACCAGAAGCTGGCACCATCCTGGACCCTGCTTCGTGCTCTTCCTTTTGCGGATTGAACCCAAGCTGCATCGAAAACAATGATGTGCTCCCATCTTCCTTTGCCCTACCCATCTTCCACTGATCACCTATTCCTCCCCACACCGAGCTCCCTGCTTGCAACCTTTGTGTGAACCTCCAGTCCTCCTTTGACAACACCGGAGGAGGAAGCCAGGGTTTGAGATTGATGTGGAAATAATAGTAAGAGAGATCCACGGGATCGGAGTGGAGCTCCTCTTTGGAGAGGAACTCGTTCCCATTCCTGCCAAACTCTGACAAGCGGGGCCTTCTCTGCTGAAGAGCTAGCTGACCATGGTGATGGAGCCCTCAACAGTGGGGGGAGCAGATCCACTCCTGTACAGGTTGAGCTCCCTCTCTCAATCGGACGCCTCCAGGCAGCGCTGCTCCTGCAGGAGCATCCCCAGGTCCTTCCCGGCGTCCTCACCACTGAACCCGTCCCCACCGTCGCTCCTGATCATCATACTCATCCCCATGTCCGATAGCATCCTCAAGCTCTCGGTAACCATTCCACGAACAACAAAAACAAACAAGGAAAGACAAAAAAAGAAAAAAAACTAAGAAACTGCACACTAAACTAACGCCAACAAAGTGATCCCATCCATACAGCTCCAACTTCACGAGATTAAACCAGAAACCTAGAGTTCTTTGCCATCGACTTAGGTCATTGATCTAGAGACCGTCATCAAAGATGGGATCTTGGGCCGCATAGTGGCGGGCAGGGGCTTGGTCACCGCCGAGAAGCTCGACCTCAAGAAGATGATCGAGGAGCTGGACTTAACAGACGATATCCCCACGGTGTTCATCAGTATGATCTCACTAGAGCCCATGGTGAATCCGGTGACCGTCTGCACAGGGCAGACCTACGAGCACTCCAACATCCTCAAGTGGTTCTCCATGGGCCGCCTACCTGCCCAACCACGATGCAGGAGATATGGGACGACACCGTCACCCCCAACAAGACCCTCCACCAGCTGATCCACACCTGGTTCTCCCAATGCTACCTTCTCATGAAGAAGCGCTCTGAGGACATCCAGGGCTGGGTGGCAGAGCTGCTCGACACCCTCGGCGGGGTCAAGGGGCGGCGTTTCCTGGACGGGAGAGGGGCCTCCTTTGGCGGTGGCGACTGTGAAAGGGATTAGAAGGAGTGAAGGGTCCAGTGGCAGAGTGGGAGGAGGAGGAGGAAGAATAGGGCCTCCTCTTTCACAGCGGCGTGGAGAGTCACATGTGGATCTAGGGTTCTGATATATCTATTGCCCTACTTTATTTCCTATTTTAGTGTACACCACACCTATCCTTTAACCCTTCCGAGTCTTCGGGCTCGTGGGTGGCGGGCCAAGGTTTGAGTCACGCTGGTTCCTTTTCGGTACTCGGATCTTGGGTCGCTACATTGAGTTAGCTCAACCTTAGCCCAAAAGTATCATTCCCGAAGCCCGGTCCTAACTCCCGGACACACTAACACCCGGCCCACATGCCCTCCAGTCAGTGTCAGTGTCTGAGTATCTAGTCCAGCCTTCAACGCCCATAGCATCTGTAGTCCTTTGCTGGACCCTCAGTAAAACAACGAAGAACCCGCATTATTATGGAATGACCCGGGGACTGATCTTCGAGGTGAAATTATCCCATGGCTTCCTCCAATGTATTAAGGCCTTTTAGGGCCTCTCTGTAATGCCTATTATGGCTTATTATAGTAAAGTGTACTTGAAGAACCTGTTTCTTCACCTTTTCTGGCACACTTTGGTCTCCCTGCCCTCCAACTCCTGGTGTTATCTACCTCTCAGGCCAGTACCTACCTGCTCCTTGTTGAGCCAGTGCCCATAGCCCCTAGTCCAGCCTACGTCTCACTCAATCAATCCAAAGCCCGGTGCCCTCAACCCGGTTTGCTGAATCCAACGGTCGAACTCTAGTTGCAGTGTAAACAATGTCCCATTTTTATGCTATGGCTTCTTGGGTACCCCAGTCCTCCTTCAGTAGAAAAAACAAAGGTGTTTGAGTTCAATCTGATGTAAAACAGACACTGACTACTTGCGGTCGGTGGGGAAGATGTCTTGTACATGAATCCCCATAATCGCCTCCACTCATACCAGTGGAATGTCCTTCTCCCCATGTGTCACCTGACATTTCGTGCCCACGTGCCATGCCTTGGTGCTACTTCCTCCTGTCAAAGTTTGGTTTCACGGGTGATCGTCGAGAAATCGACTGGCACATCCGCATTCCACCTGGCTACTGCTGACCTAGCCATACTTTTTTCCTCATTTTTCCCCATTACTACCCTAGAATTCTCGTGTGCCAAGTCGACCCATCTCGGCCTTCTGAAAGGCGAGTGTATGACATGCCACAAAGAAATTTTAGGAACACCCCGCCAATGGCGAACGCTGGGGTCGGCTAAGCCGCACCTTATATGACATGTTTGCATCGATGATATAGAAAGTCGCCTTTGAGGCAAAATCTCCTAGGAACAGATCCACATCAACATGGTCAAAGACATCCTCATTGTCTTGATTGAAGCCAAAGATTTTGACCGCCTTGGCCCTTTGTAGAGAAGGTGATGAAGACAAGTTAGAGCAGAGGTGAATAGAAGATGTAAGTGACAGAGGTGATTGAGAAGCGAAAAAGATGAGAGAAAGATGAAAGAGTCTGATAGTAAGAGGAGATGGCTAGAAGGTCAAGAAGAGAGATCTGGAGAAGCTATTGAAGCATGCAGTGAAGATTCGTTCTCTGCTGTGTCCTCTGGATCAGATCCAAGACACATTGCTCCCGCGTGAGCAATTCGGATGATCATAATAGTCAACTTTCCAATGCTGAAGATTTTAATTATCTGTGTTCATTCTTCATGTTTTCTTTCAAGCTGTGTATCAGCGGATGGCAAGCTGTAAGGCCCAACGCAAGCTGTTAGTTAGTGGTGGCGAAGCTGTAAGGCCCAGTGGTCAAGCTGTGAGTCAGCGGTATGTAGGCAAGTTGTGAGGCCCCGCAGGTTCAAGCTGTTTGGCAGCGGAATCCACACTTAGGTTGAGTGTGGGGTGGATGTACGTCTAGAGGACTGAACCACCTAAAAATCTCTTATGCATTATGATTTGAACTTCAATGTGTCAACCGTTAGATCTATGTTAGGGGCATCTCCACATACGTTCATGGATGGTTTTAATTTCGCATTAGTCTAAAGTGTTTAGGCTAAGCTTTAATTGGCTCAAGTTTTTTAGAGGGAGATTCATTCACCCCCCCTCTGAATCTTGGTTTGCACCACTACATCGTGCTAACAGTCCAGACATCTTCAACTTCAGGAAGTTCGAATGGACCTTAGCTGACTACCTTCCAGATTTCATAGTCTTTAGCTCGTAAGAAGACTTGTGTTCGATTCTTCCAGTATGCATAGTTAGTTCCATCAAAGAATGGAGGCTTACATATGGAATGACCCTTAGCTGTGAGTCCTCTAGCATCTATTTGACTAGATCTCTCCGGGATGTTATGCCCTTAAGGAGAGTTAGGCTCTGATACCACGTGAAAAGGAATTGATGAACTATAGATCTAGAGGGGGGTGAATAGATCAACCCCAATTTTCACACACATAGTAGTAATTAAATGCGGAATAAAAAAATACTGCAGTGAACTAAGCGTCTAAGACAATGTGAATGAACAGCTAGGAGATCAAATAATGAATGACAATTATCCATAATGAACTCTAATGATGTTGATCAGCCAACACAGTTTGGTACTAGGCGGAGGTTCGATTCAAGAATCTCCTCACGCAAGGGTCAATCTTCCAGAAAGACGTAACCTATCCTTCTGACCAAGTCTTTTAATATACCACTGAGTTATCAATCAATATGTGGATATAAGATGAAGAGGAATCTCCATTATTACCTATGAATGAATGAAGATTAATGCGCCGGGCCACATACTGAGCACGCTTAAAGCTTATGCGGGGTTCAGATATAGCAGCTATGCAGATATCATGAACTTTAATGAGCTAGGCAAGACCTCTAACTGTGGCTTTATTACTAATGCCTCTTACATTCCAAAACAAGGCTAAATTAAACATGATCTAATGAAGAGTATGAGTGAGCAGCCAGCACCTTGGCTTTGGCCCTGGTCAGTCGGGCATCACTGAAAAGAACCCCAGGTAAGACTGGGACCTCAGTTGAGTCTTGATCATGGGAGGCATTATTCCTATCATTAGCTTGACAAAGCATTTTTGAATTCTCCAATGCTGACAAATTTGAGATAGCTTCCGAGCTTGTGTTATTAGTGATGTTCGGGTTTGAGCATTGGGAAGCTTGGAATTGAACAGAGTTCTTGTTCGGAATAGCATCATTGCTAATGTGGATTGAAGGAAGCTCAGCTGCTTGTACATTATCCTCCGGGTAAGACATTTCTGTTGTAGTCATCTTTTTAGTGACATTCTTACAAACAGGTGATGAGGGCCCAGAAATTACTTTTAACTCCAAAGGCCCTACTGTAGGAAAAGGAATCCGAGAACATCTTGAATCATCAATGTATTTGATATCCTTATCAATGAGTTTATCTTGAATAGTAACATCCACAGATTCTAAATCTTCAGATGTCTGAGTGAGAATGGAGAATCTGTTAGAGTTTTTATCTGCTACCTTTAGACCAGGATTTGGCATCGTTGACATCCGAGGCTTGTATTCCTGGCGGAAAGCTTTGTGCACTGCAGTAGAGGTGGCATTGAGCGGGTGCTTCTGCCTTAAATTTTTGCTTCATTTCTTCTTACAATCCTCCTTCTTGTGCCCGATCTTATGACAATATGAGCACAAAAGTGGCACTCTATGGTAACTAATTCGTTGCCAAAAGCCATCGCCATCTATACCGATCCATAAGCACTCCTTTCTCTACACAAAGAGGTCAAGCTCGATGCACACCAGGGCCTCCGACATTTCAGTCATGGCTATAGTTGTATCATGAATCCGCATAACTGGACCGACATTCCCTGCAATGGATCGGAGCATATCCTCCTGATAAAAATTTACTGGAAGAGCTGGGAACCCAATCCAAATAGGGATGGCCAAAGGATCATGGTCGAAGTCAAAATCATGAGACCATTTGAAGAATCTAAACAGAAACCCCTTGATATATAAGTTATTTTGGAGAAGAACTTTAAGGAAGTCAGCTTCGCATCCCATCTTTTTTTTTTGGCCTCATTTTTTTGGGGTTGGTTGGGTGGAGAGGGTGGCAGTTCCCCCTTGTCGTCAGATTGGATTTTTCTGATCATGATCAGAATCGGCCAATTTAGATTGGGAGTGATATAGTCTACATACCATGTAACCACCGCCTCTTCTATAGTGGAGAAGAGAGGGGGAGGATCACCTACCTCTACTGATGGCCTTACAACCATGTTTCCTCTAAGTGCCCCCTTACCACTGCACGCAGATGCATCAATGGGCCAGGCTGACCTGGAGACCTGGAAGGTCCAGCTTGCTAAGAACAGGGGGCCACAGAAACCGTGATGGAAGTTAAGTTGGCGTGACCTGTCAAATTCATGGGCTGGCCTGGGCTTCACTAGACACTAGGCCAGGCTGGAGGTCCTGTATCTATGCATGACATCATCCCATCTGATTGTGATCACATGGCACAGTCAGATGGAGATTGTTAATCCCTGAAATCCACTTATGCAGGGCCTACCCCAACCCCAATCTCCTTAATGTGCAGTATATTCTCCCAAACTCTAATCTCCAATGCCATTGTCAACTTTTTTGATGTCCACACCAACAAGAAGTGCTTTAACAAAGTACGGCTAGCGGCTGCGAAGCAAGTACACGGTTTTCCACGGTTTTCCACGGTGGGTGCATCATAGGAGTGGTGGTGGCTACTATCTGGGCCATCATCATTGAGGGACTGATGCTTCAGCTTCTTGTCATGGCTGTGTATGAAATCTACTACCTTCACCTCTCCTATCATTATTCCACAGGAACTCCTCACTTTCAAAAAAATTCCACAGGAGCTCCAGTTGGTGATGTACCTTGGCGTCATGTGTAGCAGATCCACTGCTGTTGCCTGGGAATGGTGCCTGATGACAGTGGCAATCTTTCCACTGAGATTTATGCTCTATCAAAGAGGAAGAGAAGAATCACACATCAGTTACTATTCCTTTAACATTCGTAATCAAGATAACGAGTTTCCTTGTGTAGAAATGGATGAATCTAGATATGATACTGCCATTTACTGGGATATTCCACTGTTTTTGTCCAAACTGGATATCTTGGTTTGGCATTTTGTGGATCATGCATGAGACAAGCATTTTGACTGTTTCCTTGAGGGTTCAACTTTCTTTTGATCGAGAACCATGCGCAAGTTTATTCCACATACTGGTTATTTATAGAAATACATTCTCCTGTTTGTTTGGTGGACCACCTCATCTTAAATCTCCATGAGTTGCTAGTAGAAGAAAAAAAACATTGCTGTTGATGGTAAATCCAATATCGAATTTCGAGGCGTGACAGAAATGGTATCAAAGCCTAGGTTGTTTAAGTCCTAAGATCTTGCCACCATCTAGGAACATAGGAAAAACCAACCCTATGGTCAAACCTTGGGTTAGACAAGATTTGGGAAAAAGTGGTCTTTCATGGACCGTTTCTAGAAAAAAAGCGGTCAAGACAGGACCGCTATTATACCTATGTGGTCGGGTCAAGACCGTTTATTCATGGGGTTGATGCCAGAACAAGAAAAAGGGTCGACAAGAGAATATGGTCAATGGGGAGGTCGCCACTTGATATTTGCTGTCTTCCAGATGGCCGCTACTAGCCAGAACTCAGAAAAACATCGGTAATGTAAGTGCATTCTAGACAAATGGGATTTGAGGGTACAACCAGCTCGACGTCCTAGTGGGAATCCTAGGCTCGTGGAGACTTGTGGAGGTCTTGAAATAAGATCACCTAGTCCAGTGGAAGGAATATCTAACGGAGAGGATCACAAGTCTAAGAAGTGTGTCTATAAGTGCAAAGTGTAACTAATGGCAACGCACCGGGGTACGCACTATGTACTTAAAAAAGATTATAGATGAGAAGGGATCGTGGAAAAATAATAATCAAAACATCATGAGCCAATCCATGAAGCATATAAAATATCATCTTTAATATAAGACTATAGGTTTTGGCATGAAAATAGCATAAGCTAAAATAAGTTCAAAGTGCATAAATAACATGAAATCTATCAAGATGAGTAGTGAATAGAACCAAGTTTGTGAAGACAGTTACTTATTAAGGAATGAGACTTAATTATCTAGGCTTAACATAGGGTTTATAGGGATGTTCTGCAATCTATTTCGTGTTAACAAAATGTAGAAAATAGGAATCAAATAGTAGTCAAATTAAGGCCACTTACTAGGGCTTAGTGGTCTGTCGCAAGGCCGCTACATACCCCTGGCAGTCCCAGGGAGACCGTTTCCTTCTGTCTATGGCAGACAGCTATAAAGCTGAAGTATATGCTAAACCAGGGCAGTAGGTCATACAAAACATGCTAGACAGGGAGAGAAAATGTTCTATAATGAAGAAAACTCATGGAGATGCATAAGTTTTCATGAATTAAGGGAAAATTATCATCTTTGCCATTAAGGGTAAGAATTATGCATGTAGAAATAACCTAAGTGCGTAGTGCCAATAAAACCTTAAATACTCTATGTAGAAAGTATGAAAATTCATGTAATCAAAGGGCTTTTATTCCTAACTTGGTATTTTAGCCATCCACGAGATAACCTACCTATGTGACAAGCTTTAGACATTAAATTTCTTTGTCTTCCTAATGTTCCACCTCGTGTTGTTTTGTTCATTCACATCTCGTGTCGCCTCTCACTCCATACTTGGTGTCGTTTTATGTCTTTCTTCTCTTTCCTTACCTCGTGTCGTTTCTCCTTTATGTCTTATACACTTTGTGTTTCCTTCCAGTATCACACCTCGTGTCATTTCTGGCACATAACCTGCATCATACATCGTGCAATTCCTAGAATTATTCTCGTGCTAAAAGTTTCTGCATGTGTTTCCTCTTGTTAAAAGACTGTACCTCATGCATCTGACTATGCTTCATTCAAGATATTGTCATGCAGGTGTTCTGCTCCATTGACGATTTACACTCGAGCAGAAGTTTCTTGACCTGCTAGTATACTTCTGCCACGTGCGATGCTCTGGATGACTCCAAGGGTATGGAGCGTGTCTCTCACACTCCGTGAGACCTAAGGAGGATCGTATAAAAGGATGGCTCTACGGAAGGAACTGAGTGAGATTTTTTGGAGATCGAAAGAAGCAGATATAGAAGGGGAGAAGAACTTTCTGAGAGGATGAACTTTCTCAGAGAGAGAGAGAGAGAGAGAGATCAATAAGGACAACCTGAAGATCTGTATCAGCTAGACCGTGGATCAAATTCAGGCTAGCTTTGCTCAAATAGAAGAGCTACATTTGTTTGTCACTGTAACAGCTTTCAGACGCTGAGTTTTGTTTCTTGTTTTGTTTTCCTTTTGTTTCAATCTTAAGTTCAGTTTCTTGTTCCGATTCTCTGAATAGAGATCGAGGTTCCTCCTGTGATCTCAGGAGGTGGGAGACATTGTGTCTCCGGTTAGCAGGTAGTGGATAGCTACCTGTGGGTTCCCTCCTGTTGGAGGTAGAGAGACTTTGTCTCTGGTTACTGGTGACTGAAAGTCACTAGGGGTGCCCTCCGGGTTGGAGGAAGAGGGGAGCCTGTTCCCCTGGTGAAGCTGTGAATCAGCGGTTGTTGCAGACTGAGTCTGCGTTTCTTGCAGTTGCGAGGGAAGCCACACTCGGGTTGAGTGTGGGGTGGACGTAGGTCAGGATTGACCGAACCACCTTAAAATTTCTGGTGCCGTGTTTTGATGGTGATGTGTCTTCCATATCCTCTACCTCCCTTCTTCGACTCGTTGTGTGCTGATCATTTGAAACCTGTGCATGCGTAGCTTTCATTCATCTTGGCACAGCTGCCAAGTGGTTGACAGAGTGCTTGAGAGATCACCATTTGTATTGTGTCTCTCATCACTGCTTGAGTAATCCCTTAAGGGTAGTCGCACTTAAAGTTTTTATATCGAAATATTAGCCGAGTTTAAGATCCATTCACCCCCCCTCTGGATCGTAACAGTGGCTATTTATTCAAGAAGTCCCAAAAACTTCTTCTTCCTACACCCGTTCACACAAGGAAAGGAAGCGGCTGTGGCTGGGGCTATGGCTGGAATATTTCTTTGGATGTGAGGAAGAGTACAAGAATTTTCCCTTCGTCGGAGCAGCTCCGAGTAGACTGAAGAAGTGGGCCCACCAAAAGACTCATCTGTCCCCTTCTCTTCAAAAAGGGAGGCGAAGCGGCCCAAACCCGACGGGAGTAGACCCTATCATGCACTATGCAGCCTATCTGACTTATTGGCTGTGTACATTCACTCTCCCGTAAGGGGATGAGATGGTGATTCGCGCTGAGACTATATACCCAGCTTGCTTGATGGCGTGGGGCGTGAAGCTTTCACTCTGCCCTATCGCATTATGCTTGACTTACAAGATGTTGGGAGATCTTCACCATACTCGTCTCCCTAGGAATCTATGGATTGTAGGCCCGCTTCACTTCTTTAATGCATGGGTGTGCTCTTTATTCCCCGAGTGCTGCAGTCATCTAACCTATTTCCCAGAATGCTAGAGTTTGCAAGCGCCGAGACCCAACAAGCATCAGACCAGCTTTTTGCAATCAGGGGGCAACTGACAAAAGTGCCTGTGAATGCCCCTAGAGCTTTATACTTTTGGAGTTTGGCTGGCCACTCCAGCCCATTAGTAAACTGCATGCGGGAGTGCAAGTTCGGTGAAGTAGAGGAATATATTCACCCAGTCTCAAGCAAAGTCTATACAAGACCATCTCTAGAGCCAGAGCTAGTAGACTGGGCATTGTCCATCAGGCCCAGTGTCTTGGTCTTCAGGAAGGGTGGGAGCACATATCTGGAACCCTACTATCCCTTCCGGTTCGACAGAAACTTTGGTTATGACCAGCAAATCCCACCATCCTCAACACAATTTCCACTGGTGAGTCAGTCGAGAGTAGGGTCAGCCGCTATTGATGAAGCCTGGACATGGTGGGACTATTTCCATCACCGAGAGGTGGTTTCCTTCAGAGTGCCAGCTCCTGGGCAATTCCCTTATGTGACATCTGAATATATAAATTGTTGGAATGCCCGTACTACCTTATACAGGCTTTCTCGGAATGACTGCTGGGATCTTGTAGAGCATAAGTTCCTGAGCTCCCAGCCTTCTCCGGTATTCGATATTGATCCCCATCATCTGCGGAGACTGAAGTCCCAGAGGGAGCCTGAAGTGCAATCTTATTTAGCTACTTGGAAATCTGTAAAGCAGTAAACATCCAAGCCACAGCCTGTGCTTCCAGAGATCAAGAAGGATGAATTTATGGAGGCCCTTTGGGGTTTATGCCGGGTTGGCAGTGGCAGGGTATCTTGGCAACAGTTTCCATTGCCAGTGGAGGAGCCTATCATAACTCATGCTTCGTGGCGACTGAAAGTTGACCATTTATGTCCTTATAGGACTTTTATGTGGAAGGAAGATCAGTGGCCAACTTTATATGCTCAGACCTCCTGACTATTCGCTTTGTTGCACATTCACGGCCTCTCTTTGATTGATAAGGCTGAAATGATATTGGAGAGGCCTTTGTTCACTGCCTTTAAGCATGCCGACAGATGGGGGATAGACCATCTCAGTTTGTATTATAGTCTATCAGCTCATGGCCATGAAGATCTGGCTCTTTTGACTGAGTATTGTGTCGCTATAGGTAATATCTATTGGCTGGTTCGGGAGGGTGCGTCCAAGGACAAAGAGCTTCCTTTATATTATTGGTCTCTTTCTTCGCTATATTCAGGTCCACCAGGTAGGTCCTGTCCTATTATGCTCATTCTACTTCTTAGTTCATTTCTTCTTTCGGCACATATGCATGTCTTTCGAGTGACCATTGGGTGCCCATATTTCTTCTATAGATTTCCCAGATTCCAAAACAACCTTGGAATACTGGAAGTTAATATCCAAGGCGCAGAAGTGTAGTTATTTTGACCCGGTCACAGCTCCGACCACTGCGTTGTTGCCCTCTCGAGGGTCTCGAAAACATGATAGATCTCGAGTGAAGGAGGCTGTTCCTCGAGCTAAGAAGGCTCGAGCAAAGGTTTCTAAGCAGGACACGCAAGCAGCAGTAGAACCTAGTGCTCCATTACCGACGGTTCCCTCCTTTGAGGAGTTTGAGGCGACGCAAGAGCACCTGTCTTCTTCAATAAGTATACTTCTTTTGATCCGCTTCATTTAGACATGGACCAGCCCTTTGTTAATTTATCCTTTTCATTCAGACCCAAAGAATTGGATCAACTTACTTTTGTCTCACAAATTGAACCAAAAAATGTTGAAGAAGCGTTAAAAGATGAAAACTGGATAAATTCCATGCAAGATGAATTAAGCCAGTTTGAAAGAAACAAAGTTTGGCATCTTGTTCCTAGACCCTCATTGAAATCTGTCATAGGCACCAAATGGGTATTTAGGAACAAACTTAGTGAAGATGAAAAGATAATAAGGAATAAGGCTAGATTAGTGGCTCAGGGTTACAACTAGGAATTTGGAGTGGATTTTGAAGAATCCATTGCCCTTGTAACTAGACTAGAGGCCATTAGGATTTTGCTTGCCTTCACATGCTCACACAAAGTCAAATTGCATCAAATGGATGTTAAAAGTGCCGTCTTAAATGAGCTAAGAAAAGAAGAAGTTTATGTGGAGCAGCCACCCAGTTTTGAATGTACTCATCATGACGATTATGTGTATAAGTTGGACAAGGCACTTTATGGCTTAAAGCAAGCATCTAGAGGTTGGTATGATAGGCTAAGCTCTTTCCTCACTGAAAAAGGTTACATAAGAGGTAAAGTAGATCAAACACTCTTCACCAAGAAGCAAGGTAAGGACATCTTGCTAGTTCAAATCTATGTTGTTGATATTATGTTTGGATCTACTAAATCTAAAATGTGTGATGAATTTGCTAACCTTATGACTAGTGTGTTCGAGATGAGCTTAATGGGTGAGCTTCAATTCTTTCTTGGCTTGCAAGTCAACCAAAGTGATGATGGGTGTTTCATAAGTCAAGCCAAATACATCAAGGAGTTATTGAAAAGATTTGATATGAAAAACTATAAGCCTATTGCAACTCCTATAGGGACCAACACAACATTGGATGCAGATGAAAAAGGAAAACAAGTGGATGCAAAGAACTATAGAGGTATAATTGGCTCACTGCTTTATTTGATTACATCTGAATTGGACATCCAATTTAGTGTATGCCTTTGTCCTCGTTTTCAAGCTAGTCCTAGAGAATCTCACTTGGCTGCCATCAAGTGTATCCTTAGATATCTTGACAGCACTCAGGATTTAGGGTTGTGGTATCCGTCATCTTGTGAACTTTCACTCTTTTCTTATTTAGATGTAGACTACGCTGGATGCAAGCTAGATCGTAAGAGCACAAGTGGTTATTATCAATTTCTGGGCGGGTGTTTAGTTTCTTAGGCCTCCAAGAAATAACACTTGGTTGCCTCTCTTCCACAGAGGCAGAATATATTGTTGCGGGGAGTTGTGGCACCCAAGTGTTGTGGATTAAACACCAACTCCAAGAAACACTAGCAGTACTGCAGAATGTCCCCAAAGGAGAAATGAAAGGGTGTGCTCGATCCGATCCGAACCGAACATGGGTAGACAACAGGCGTAATTAATTTAATTTACTCCCAAGAGAATATTCGACGTCTGAAACATGACCACCACGACTGGTCAGACTTCTCCTCCGTCCTTTTTCTTTCTTTCTTTCCCCCACCCCACCTTCCCTGCAGCTAGCTTCCAGTTGCGTCGCCGGCACCGGCTCGAGACCACCGCCGTGGGTGTACGTGGCGGTGCGGCTGCTCGTGACCGCCAGCCTGCATGTGTTGTTAAGCATGGGGGCAGTGGCCCCGTCAGAGCTGCTCCATGCTTGACATCTAAAACACTCGTTTAGTCGACGGAAGAGTCCAGGTGAGTTGTACGTAGTAGCAGGAGAAAAATTAAGCCGGCCTTCATAGAATAACATTTGCCGAAACCTGCACTGATTGGCGCGTCTGAACCATCATCCCATATACAGAATTCTTCTTTGGTTGAAGAGGTACGCATCTGTTCTTTTTTTTTTTTCACCCCCCTAACAACCGCCCACATGTAGATGTGGGGTCCGGCGGCAGGAGGTGTTGGATGTGTGACGTTCTAACTACGCCTGGACATACGACATGGGTGATGGGTGGCCGTCCGTCTCAGACAGAGACCAGCTGTCGGTTTTCTAGACTTCGTTCCTCCTCCGTTCATCTCCGCCAATTCAGCCTCTCGTGCAAGGTAGTTTGTTTGAGGAAGGTCAGGCCATCATATACATGATTATATTGAATTAGGAGTTGGATTGTCTCAAAAGAAATTAAAAAAATTAGATCAAATAAATAGTGTTAAGCACATTCTTTTAAATATCTATCCGTTTCATTTTTAACGTTTTATTTTTAATTTTTTAGATAATCAGATGGTGACGTGACTTACATTCTAAGTTAAGATATCTTGAGAGTCATTTTATTTTTTTTTAAAATTAAAGACATGACACACCCAGGGTGTGCAACACACCCTGGGCGTGCAGCAAGTCTTTCTCCGTTTATTAACACTTAACAGGGCCTTAAATGGGCCAGAGAGATGTGGGCTCAATTTGCCTCTGGGTTGCCGACCCCTTATATATATTAGCTCATGAACCACAGAGCTGGACCGCAAGGTTTACCCGTCAAGTCAGAGTAAGATCAGATTCGTCCTTGTTATTAGGGGTAATCATTATTTGAGTTCAACCCGAAAATCAAACCGAACTGATGGATTTGGTTTGGGTTGAAATTTAAAAAAATTCAGTTTGGATTCAAACCGAACCGTGGCAAAAGACTTTGATCATCCCGTAGCATAGTCCTCGGGAAATCAGATATCGGTACGGGGATGCATAAACACTATGGTACACCCCTGCTCTCACCAAGATTAGGGCATACTATTACAGCACGTAGTCCGTGAATTCAACTGCTCTTGGTCGAAAGGCGTAGGCGTCGGTGGCTTTGAGCTCTCCAAACCACCCCACAGAAATTTGGTGCTTGAACCGAACTGCCAGACAATCCAGCAAGAAGGGTTCGTCTCGATATCCCCATTTAAGCGGGGCAAGAAACAGACAGTAGCTCGGCTTCTCCCGGTCGACGCACCCTCCGGTCTCGTTCCACCAAGCTGGCGTGAACTGTAGAGCTCTTGTCAGAAGCCCAGTGTCTGGGGACAACTCCTGCACACCCAAGATGACATCCCACTTTCTCGGTTCCCCAGGAAAATAAATCGGTGACGTCCGGATGATCGAGTCGTTCAAGCTGTCTCGGTCTGCCAACAAGGCCCCTTCGGCGCGTCCAGCTAAAATAACATCACGCTTCCTAAACAAGTTAAAGTGCCTGATGAAGTCCGTCAGATGCTTGTCCTTTGGGTGGTCCGGTCGAACTCCGTCTCCCCACTCGTACTTGAAATGGTCCCCGAGGAGGATCATCAGTCAGCTAGTATCGACTGTATCGGTCTCTGAGTCAGATGATTCTGTAACTACGGCTACTTTCTTGAACCCTCAGTTCAAGGAATGAACATTCTCCCATGTTACAGTAACACGGGACGCAGACGAGGAAGAGCCAGATGCCATTTTATCTGTAAAATAGCGCCCGGAAGAGAATAAACAGGTCAAAGATCAGTTGATTAGAACAGGATTTCTAACAAAATTTTGGCAGAGTCTCCCCAACCTGGGAGTTTGCCAAAAGAAGAAGCGGAACAATCCACCAAAGGAGCGGCCCCTAAAAGCAGCCATAGGCTTCAAGCCAAGGCTGACCGGGACGCCCGAGGGATTTAGCTCCAAGGACAAGTCCTACGAGGAGCCTCTCGGGGCCCAAAAATAGGGTTTTAAACCCAAACGCAAACTCACCTCTACTCGGAAGCTCACTCGCTCACGCGCTGTGGAGAAAGGGGATGAAGAGAGAGGAAGATTCTTTGCAAATGAACAGTAATGATGGAAAAAAAGAAAAGGGAAAGCCTCTTATAGTGGGGACCAACCCCCTTAAAACGGCGCGCCCCTGGGTTGCACCGTTTCAAGGGACACCTGAGTGTTTCCCTCTCCGACACAGTCGTGCCCCCTTCCAATGGCACAGTCGTGCCCCCATTTATCCATGCATTTAGAAGTCCGTGCATATTTCCCCTTGTTACAAACAAAGTCCGTGCACGTTCTGTTCAAAAAAAGTCCATGTACACTTTTCCAACAAAGTCTGTGCATGTGGTTCCTTCAACAAAGTCCGTGCACATTTCTTATAAATCAAGTGTATGCACACTCCTCTAATAAAGTCCGTGCATATTTTCATTCGTGCATACATAGTCCGTGCACATTCTTTGTTTCATTTCATGTGAAGTTCATGCACGTTTCATTTTGCATCTCTCATATAAAGTCCGTGCTTGTTGCACACCTACATCTCAACTCCATGCACGTTTTTCTCACACGAAGTCCGTGCACATTTCTCAGACATGCAAACTAAGTCCTTGCACGTTTCTTATAAACCAAGTTCATGCACTTTCCCCAAACCAAGTCCGTGCGCATTTTGTCTTGAACAATAGTCTGTGCATACTTTCTATGCGCTTTAAGAAATCCTTGCATGTTTTCATCATTGCAAACGAAGTCTATACACATTTCATAGAATGAAGTCCGTGCACCTATCTTCTTTGAAATATCATGAGTCCATGCATGTTTGCTCATCTACTTCTCAAGATCGTGCACTTTTTCTCCATATTAGAAAACACCAAACTCCATGCATCTTTCACTTTTGGACTGAATAAAGTCTGTAAACATTTTTCAATCTAAGTCCATGCACTTTCTCTTTAAGCACAAGTCCGTGTATATTTCTCTTATGCACATTTTGAGTCCTTGCAATTTCTTATCTCATGTATTAGGGAGTCCATGTTGGTCACAATAGCACAGTGATGCAAGGACTTCCTGAGAACCAGGAGCGGTGTTCGTAAAGCCTGAGGAGAGGCACGTGATTTGAGATGCGAGGATTCCGATGCGTGGCCATGACCCTCCTGAAGCTTCCTAGCGGGAGTGTTCCCTCCACACTCTTGGGACGTGAGGGCGGTAGTCCAAGACTGAAGATATATATATATATACACACACCATCACAGACAGAGAGAGAGTAGAGACGTTGTAGAGAGAAGAAATCTGAGAGAGCAGCAGAGAGCAAGCGAGAAGGAGAAGAAAAAGAGAAGTGAGAGTTGAGAAAAGCAGAAGAAGCTGAGAGTTCATGAATCTGACTGAAGATCTACTCTAACTGGAACTTGGATCAAATCCAATCCAGATCTGCTCTTGCGAGAGCTACATTTGTTTTCACTTTCCGTTTGTTCTATTTTCTTTAGTTGTTTGATTTTACTACTTTGTTCTTCCGATTCTCTGGTTTTGAGGTCGGGTTCCTCCTGTGGTCTCAGGAGGGGCAGATCTATTCACCCCTCCCCTCTAGATCCGCCATCCACTACTCAACAATTATGACCTTCTATAGTTACCTCACTATTAGGGTAGTGATATATGAGCTCAGTTCCAGAACATAAAGGTGTAGTAATTTCTATGTCCAAAGGTAAAGGAACCGATGAAACATGTAAGGTTTTTGCAAAAATAGTAAAAATGAAAGAATGAGATGTTCCAGTATCAAATAAGACAAAAGCCGGATGTAAATAGATTTAAATAGTACCTTCGATCATGTCTCCATCTTTTGTTGGTTCATCATCTATGATGGCATTTAAACGACACTGCCGCTTGCATCCTCCATCATTCTTAGATGGTTGCTCTTTCATGAGTAGGCAATTTGGCATTTGGTGCTCCCGGCTACCACAACGTAAGCACGTGCCGAGGAACTTCTACCATTCTTCGGTAGAGTGTCTGAACTTTTCACAAAATGAGCAAGCCTCCATGACTTGCTTGGCTTCTTCCTTGACATTTTTGTATTTGCTATTGCCTTTACCATAGTGGGATCTCTTCTCTGCTATCATGAGATTTATAAGTTCTCGTGATGCTAAACTTCTCTTCTTTCTTCCCTCTTTTGTCATGCCTATGGTTTGACTCTTCATTCTTTCTCTTGAATTTCTCTACCTTTTCAAGGGTTCTTTCACAAAAATGTGCCCTATGCACCACCTCTAAATAAGTTCGGATATTTTGTGGGCATAGTTGCTTGACAGAGATAGGCCTCAATCCATCTATGAATCGATTGGCCCTAGGTAACTCTGTGCTGACAAGGTGCAGGGCATATGGTACTAGCCTTAAAAATATTAGCTCATATTTGGCTACCAACATCATCCCTTACCTTAGAGCCGCAAAATTGGCTACTTTTCTCTCTCGGACATGTTCCAAAAAATATCTCTCATAGAAGAGCTCGAGGAACTCTTCCCAACTAAGCTATGCATTCAATAGGTGAGATGATGTGGCCTTCCACCAAGTGCGAGCATCTTTGTTGAGTTGAAAGGTTGCAAGCAGGACCGTCTCCTGATCCGTGCATTACATAACATGAAAAATCTGGACTATCACATCGATTTAGTTTTTCGCCTCAACCAGATTGGACGATTTAGAGAACTAAGGAGGGTTCATACTTTCAAAATTGCAATGTAGATCACCCGCTCCAGCTCGTGCGCCTGCCTATGTCACCGTCTATAGGGCTTGAGTGAGACCCTGGACTGTTTGCTACATTACTTCCCAGTTAGCTCAGTTTCTGGCCATTGGGAAGATAAGATTCCTGAGAACGCGTTTGACAAGCTGGTCAAGGAGCGTGAATTCAAGAAAGGCGACCTTGTCATGGTCAAGAGAAGAGATGTCATGGGCGTGTCTGCTAGTCGTTTCAAGATGCTGCCTCGGCGTCGGAGAGTTTTGGTCCCTCAGAAAGCGAGCAGTGTCCCTCAAGATGTTCCTACTTTGGCTCCCATTATTTCAGCTCAAGAGGATGCGCCTGGCAGTCGCGGACGTGCTTTGAAGGAATTTTTGCTATTTCATCCATTGACTTTTGAAGGCCAGACTGATCCGGATGCCGCCAGGGTATAGTTGGACGCGACCGAGCGCGTGTTTCGCTCTATGGAATACGCGAAAGATGAGAAGGTGATGCTCGACACTTTTTAGCTCCAGGGCACGGCACTGACGTGGTGGAATATGGAATGGGAGATTTCTTTCCACTCCCGCCCGCTCCGGCAGATTTCGTTGGCTAAGTTCGTCGCCACCTTCGAGCTTAGCTTCAGTCTGGCTTACCTCAGGATGGATAAAATGCATCAATTCTTGCAGCTCGTCCAGGGTGGAATGTTGGTGCTAGAATACCGAAACAGGTTTATGGAATTGGGCCATTATGCGCCCCATGTGCTAGCAAATGAAGCACTGAAGACAGAGCAGTTTCTTCGTGGTCTCCGTGCTGAATTGAGGCAGCCACTGATTGTTGCTCGCGTGACTAATATGAATGAGGTATATCAGGCTGCGGCAGCATTGGAGTTGGATTTGGCGAGATCCCAGACTTTTTCTCACGCAGTGTCGATTGAGCCGACGGTTCAGCTTCCATCTGGTTATCCGCCTCTTGTTCCAGGTTTTTCTTCTGCCACTCCAGCTGCTAGTGGTATTGCTTCTTCAGGCTAGTCCCAGTTCAGAAGATTCAAGAATAAGAAGAGGTTCAAGAAGTGATTTGACCAACAGGCATCGTCCAGTGTAGTTCAGCAGTCAGCTCCTTCCTTCCAGCAGCGTCAGAGTTCTGCTAAAAGCCAATTCAAGGGTGGTGCGTGGTGTGGTGGCAGCCACCCAGGCAAATCATGTTCTTTGTCGGTGGTATATTTTCGATGTGACCAGTCGGGTTACGTGGTGAGAGACTGTCCTTTGCGAGTGATTCCAGTGCAATTTGCTCCAGTAGCTCAATCCCAGCCGTCTCAATCACAGTTCAGGCCTTCGCTTCCACCACCGTCTCCATCTCTGCAGTTCCAGTAGATTCACCCTCCGGCTTCAGCAGCATCTTCCTTCCAGTCCTCTGCAGCTGCCAGTAGAAAGCTAAAGGGCAAGGTGACTCATATTTCGCCTAGGAAGGGGAGCAATGGTGGAGGAAGGTAGGGGAGGGGAAAGGAGAAGTTGACAGGAGGAGCCCAGTAGGCGAGGTCACAGGAGGACCAACGGAGCAGTAGGGGAGGGAGCCGGGCATGACAGGAATCACCAGAGAAGGGGCAGAGACGGCCACAGGGGGGAAATGTAGGGGGCAATGCGCGGTTGGACGAATAGTCGGCCATAGGCGAAGCAGGGCCACTGGCAGCCGACGGAGGGGAAGCGGCCCAAGGGCCAGCAGGACCGATGAAGGAGGACGGGGGGCGACCTACGGAGAGGAGGGCAGAGGGGCTGGTGCCGAACGATCTGCTACACAAGGTAGCCAAAATAGAGCATCATTTATGGAGGGTGTCCCATTAGGAACAGTGATAGTCGACGACTGAAGGATGGCGACAACCGGTGGGAGAGAATACTCTGATGGGGCAAGGGGGAGGGGAGATGGACGTAGAAGGCAAGTGGGGAATAGGGAAGGAAGAGGAGCCAGAAGGTGATGACTCCGTTGGAGGCTTACCCGCCAAAGGCTCAAGGACGACGGACTGTTGCGTGTGAAGAATACCAACAACGTGTCGAGTCAAAACTGACTGTGACAAGCCGACGAGGCCTCCAGGTGATGAAGGAGGAGGGGTGGGGCCAAGCGATGGAGGATCCACCATGGAGGCAGCAAGATCACTGGTGAGAACCACCGCGAGATCCTGAGGAGAGATAGCCACGACAGGTGCAACGTCCGTATAGTAGATGCCATGAACAGTGGACTGTGCGGGGAAGAACCTCACGACTACTAGAGGACCAGAACCACCCGCAACAGGGTGGGGGAGAGCCGGAGTGGGCGGGGGTGGCACAGCCCCCCCCCCCCACCGCTGGCCATCGCTGGACGCAAGCAGTCGTAGGAAGGTCAACGCGTAGGGAAGGTTAGGAGTAGTCTAGATGGCCGAGGTTCTATCGATTGTCGTGTTTTTATTCTGTACGGCTATCCCTCTTTACTTTTATTGTGGTTACCCCTGCTACTGTTGTTTCGTGGTGGGGATCTGCGAGACCACTACTGAGCCAATGAGACTAGGCTCACCCATGTCTTTTTAGGTTCGGCGGTTGCTCCTCGTGGTTCAGAGGTACAATGCGTGATTCTTAGAGCCAGCTTTGCCAATGTCGGGCTTCCCCCGACTTCAGAGTATGTTTCTCTTTTCCTGTTGGACTGTACAGTAGTTGGACTGGACTCTGTTAGCTCTGTTATTAGCTATCGTAGTTTAATTGGTTAATAGAAAATATAATTTTATTTTTATTAATTTATCCAAAAATAACTCTATTTAAGTTTTGGAGCGAAAAACCAAGTTCCTGGGGCCGAAAGGGCCAATTTCTAAAGTAGGACCGGGGGTTTCGATCAACTGGCTCAAGGGGTTGGTCGATCGGACTCTCCAAGGGTCATAAACCAGGTTAACAGGCCTTCAGGGTTGGTCGACCCCCCGCACCTGAAAAGCAGGGAGTGAGTCTCATCTCATTGGCTCAATAGGGGTCTCACAGATCCCCACCACAACTAAAGCATTAAACATGAATAGCGTAGGAGCAACAAATAAAGAACAACGGCGGCAGAAATAATAAAATAACACTGGTACAACATAATGACGGTGATCGGAACCATAAGGCGGTAAACAGAGGAGACATACACAAGACCTCTACACTACCCCGACTCCAACGGTCGGACAGTCTATCCTCGTTGATGGAACCACTAACAAGGCCACTCAGCCACACGCTGAACCAACACCCTCAGGAGAACCTCCGAACACCAGAACCCCTCGATCCCAAGCTAGAACCAGTGAAAGAACAACGCCCAACACATAGGGTGACACTAGCCCATCTGCCAGAAGGGCCACGACAACGCTATGATAAACACGATGAGTGCGGTGAGATAGAAGGGGAGGGGTTGAATAGATCACCTCCTAAAAAAAAATTAGCGCTAAAAGCTAAGATCACTAAAGCATAAAATATGGAGAAGCTGCAACGAAGATGATCTAAGAGGCACTTGATCAAGCAGACGTTCTGCACTGAAAATGGAATCAGAAGATAAACAGCAAACCACAATGGAGACAGTCGGTTTTAAGGTGGTTCGATTGCAAACCCGCAATCTACGTCCACCCCTTACTCCACGGAGTAAGGCTTCCTTGTAATAACTAGCAAGAACCAGCAGACTCAGTCTTTTTTTTTTTTAAGGAAACCGTACCTACAGTTGGATGGGAGAGTGCACCCTTTACCAGCAGTAAAGAGAAAGCCACTCCACCAAACAACCAATAGGAGGTAAATTTTATTATTGAAAGAAAAAGCTTACATCAGGCGGAGACTGGGCATTCCCAGTTTATCAAGACGGAGAGCTCCCTTTATATATGCAGGGAGACTTTCATAAGAAAAGGTGGAATTACATTTGTTAAGACATGCCAAAGAGGCTAAAGAATCCGCCACCTTATTCCCTTCTCTATAAACGTGCTCAATCTTGAAGTTCTGAGGAAGCAGCCTCCAGATTTGACGAACATATGAAAGAATGGACCATGGACATTGCATCTCCTTTTTGACAATTCCAACAAGAACACTAGAATCACACTCAATATGGAGAACACATTCACCGTGGGGGATGTCAACGGTCTGCAAAAATTGAATGCCATCCAGCAAAGCACGAGCTTCAGCCATAATGCTATTAGAGTCCCCGTAGAAATGAGAAAAAGCGAGGAGCAAGGAGCCCCTACTATTTCTGATAATACCACCACCACCAGATGAACCATTGTGTTTACATGCTCCATCAGTATTCAATTTTATGGAAGGCCAAGGGGGGGCAGACCATTTGATGATTTTGAACCTCGGAGCATTAGTAACCTGCACTTTGATCCCTAGCTGGATCAAGAGCTTCCTTTTAGCAACATCCTGTTCTTTGAGGTTAGCAGCACCACAACTTGACTTGACATGGAAAAGAATATGGGACAGAAGAGTTTGATTATCCGGATGGATGCCATCATATTTGGCCTTATTTCTGAAATTCCATAAAGCCCAAAGCCCATAACCAATAGCAGCCAACATGAACATTCTAAAAGCAGAATTCTGAGTAGAGAGACCAATGTTCTTTAATATAAAGGAACTCAAAGAGTTTCTGTCCAGAATCAGACCGAATTGAGAGAAGAAAGACCAAATATAAGAAGCCCCTTCACCCTTTAAGAAAATATGATTGAGACTTTCCTCCTGTGGAGAACTGCAGCACTGGCACTTGGAGCAAAGAGAAACTCCAGTTCGTTGAACATTCTTATCAACAGGGAGAGCATTATGAATGATTTTCCATAGGTGTATCGAGATCTTCAATGGAAGCCACTTCGACCATAACCGAAACCATGGGATGGAAGAAGGCAGAGCTAGAGTGAGCTGATGGTAGGTGGAAGCAACTGAACATGTACCTGTGGAAGATAAGCTCCATGCCATGATATCAGGTTCTGCTGAGGCTTGAACATCTTTAATAGCAGCCACCATGTCAGCAGGAAGTAGGCTTTGCAGACATTGAAGGTTAGCATTAGTATCATTATCCGGATTCCACAAGAAATCATAAACAGAAATTCTAGTGGAGGGAAGAGCAGCTGGGCTAATAAATCCTGCTAACGGCTGGTTGCCAAACCAGGAATCCCGCCAGAAATCTGTGGATTTCCCATCACCAACAACAGACTTTTGAAACTGTAGACAAATATCCTTAGCCTTGATCCAACTCCTTCTATCAAACCCATTCATAGATTTGAAATGCACCTGACTTAAATGTTGCTGACCAATATACTTTGCTCTGAAAAAAGTAGCCCACAGTGAATCCGAGTGTAAGGCCTGCCATAACATTTTAACCCTTAAAGCAATATCCATAAGTCTGAGTGACATGATACCTAGACCACCCTGGGAAGTATGTCTACATATAGAATTCCAAGAGCACCAGTGCCTTTTATTGCCACTAGCAGATTTACCCCAGAAGAAATCTGCACAGGCTTTATCAAGCATTTTGTGAATCCCCACATGAAGGGGAGAGGCAGACAAGGAGTAAATGGGTATTGATGAAAGTACATGCTTAATCAGAATCAGTCTTGCACCTTGTGACAGTAAATTAGATTTCCAACCAGCTATCTTTGTTTGAATGGATGTGATAATACCAGCAAAGAAAACCTTTTTCCTTCTTCCAATCATCAAAGGAATTCCAAGGTACCTGTGGGGAAAGGTGTGCTGGGAGAAGCCTGTACATTGTTGGATCCGATTAGCTACATTCACAGCTATCTTTGGATGGATAAAAAAACCACTTTTGCTGGCATTTATTTGCTGCCCCGAGGATCTTTCATAAGTTTTGAGCACAGTCATCAACTTCCTGACAGACTTTAAGTTGGCTTTACTGAAAAGCAAAGTGTCATCGGCAAACAGAAGATGGGATATGGATGGACACCTGCTGGGTCCCGAAAACCACTCAATGTCACCATTAGAATAAGCTTGATTAAGGGACCTACTTAAAGATTCCTCAGCAATGATAAATAGGGAGGGAGCCATCGGATCCCCTTGTCTCACACCCCTAGTGGATTTGAAGAAGCCTGCGTCATCTCCATTAAACAAAACGGTAAACCAGCAGTTGTTTATCATTCTCTCTATAAGCTGAATAAAAGGCAAGCCAAAACCAAACTTGTGAAGAACTGTAAGAAGGAAGTCCCATTCTAATCTATCATAAGCTTTGGCCATGTCGAGCTTAAACATAACATTCTTTCCTCTGGTTTTTTTCCCAAGTTCATTTGTCAGCTCTTGAGCTAAGGAAATGTTTTCAATAATATGTCTGCCTTTCACAAATGCTGCTTGCTCCGGGGATATGAGTTTAGGAAGAATGCAGGCCAGCTAACCCTAGCCAACTCACCGGAGGTGGGCAAGTCAAAGTTAGCAGAGAAACTGTGCTGACATGTGCGGCCACGCGATAGACCGCATGTCTATATGCACGGCCCGATCCTGACCGTTTATCTTATCACCTTATTGTTTTGTTTATGAGACAAGCGGCTATGATAGAACTGCCCAAAGACCTGTGTGGCCATATATGGACCGCTCATCCTCTGCTGGGTCCCTAGCCCGCAGGGCATGAACGGCCTTTGGAACGATCACAGAGGCCCTTGAAAGGTTCTGTATGAACCGTTCATCCTAGCAGAATTGTTTTAATTTCAAATTTGACATGTTTCACCACTAGTTGCTTAATGTTAATGATAGGCTAGCAACCAACATGGAAAAATGGAGCATATGAAATGTTAAAGTTGCAATTACTTGTTATTTTTCATCATGATCTTGATTTATTATTTCAATAAAAATGCAAACATAATTATATGAACATGACACTAGGATTGTTTGACAGTCGTTCTACTCTGGTAGGATTGACTGACTGTGACTCTCGATTTCGGATGTTTACTAGCCTTATTTTCTTGTAATGGTTGGAACTCTCCGCCAGATACTCATTTCTTCAGACTAGGACCTCCATTATGGGACCTCCGTAAGTCCCTGCGAGCCTGGGATTTCCACTAGGACACCGGACAGGTTGTACCACCAAGACCTGAACCTGTTCACGTGATCGAACCATTGTATTGTGAGTCACGGCTCAATTTGGACCGACTGAGTCATGAACGGCCAGACATTGACTGTATGTCTCAGTGGGTAGCCCAATAGTGATCGTTCATCCCCGGCTAATTGCCATTTAATGTTGGTCAATTATCCTTGCTCTATCTACGACCAATTCATGATCTGATCGGCCTAAAAAGCCCTAGGCTGACCAGTAGATAGTGGGCTGGACCCTGGTTCAGTTCCACCCTACTTATGGCAGTCTAGAGCCCATTTTGGGTGTAATTCTAGTTTATTGTTAGGCCCAGTGTTGAAGCGAACTAGATTGGCCCGTCCATGTACATGAGCGGATCTTATTGGACCGTTCCTCTCTTAGGCGGCCCTCTTAGGCCCGTTTATATTGTTCTTGGGCTTCATGACCTTCTGGCCCTGCGCGACCCATTATAAACCGTCCATACTAGTTGAGTGGACCATTGTTGACCATTCTTGTTGAAGAGCGGCCCAGAATGGTCCGTTTATCCTTAACTTCGGTAGGGCTGATCTTCGGCCCAGTTCTTTACAGAGCGGCCAGTGTAGGCCGTACAACTCTTGAGCGGCCCTGACTCAATTTGACAAAAAAATCAAGACCTTTAGGTCTGATAATGCAAAAGAATATTTTACAAAAAGTCTGAATATGGTCATGTAAGATGAAGGATGGTTCATGAATCCTCTTGCCCGTATAGTCCACAACAAAATGGAGTGACAGGGAGAAAAAATAGGCATCTAATGGAGACTGCTCGGGCCTTCATGTTTCAGTACAACACCCCCAATAAACCAGAAATAACAATTAAAACAGAGGCAATATAAGAATGACAAAACTACCCTCAGCCTTCTTTACATTCTACAAAGTCTACGAAGACCAAGCGGAGACAATGTCACGGCCTCTGCTGGTGGGGATAGGATCACTAGAGCCACCTACCGTCGTCATAACGTAGAGCTCCGAAACGCGATCGCAGTAGAGGTCATGGCCGTGGGCGAGGAAGGCATCCTACGTCTTCTGGTTGCGAAAATGTTAATTCAACACACCCTCAAAATGTCATCGTTTTTTAAGGCGAAAACCCGAGTCCTATCCCTGAAGTTCAAATTCGGGCTAACACCTTCTTCCTCAACCCGTCAGATGTGGAGGATGAGCCAATAAAGCCAACCCCGCAAAAATTTGCCATCCCATCTCAGATTCAAGTCGGGGCTGCCACCTTCTTCTTCGACCTGTCAGATAAAGAAGACGAACCAGTAAGCCCGGCCCCGCAAGAACAGATAACTGATCCGGCTCAAGCAGGACCCTCTGGTAAAGACAACGAGGAGCCGCCTCTCCTAGAAGAAGATTCCTTAGCTCCGTTATTCCAGGAAGAGCCAAACGATCAGAGGAAGGCCAAGCCAAGCAAGAAGCCCAACTATCAATCCAAATCCCTTTCTGAAATGATTCCTCCACTGGATCAAGCCCAGACGAGGGCCGATCGTAAGATCATCTAGCATATGAAACGGATGCCAACATACGTCATCATATGGGCGGCCATTGCTTAGAGTAAAGAGCTCAGAGAAGCCCTGATAAAAGTACTTCAAGAACCAGAAGTGTATAAAGCTCATGTAGTTGAGCTCCAAGCTCAAGCATATGAAGCCCTTGCAGTAAATGTCACTTTAGCAGATAAAGATATGTTGTTGTCTTCCCCTTGCCATAATCGTCCTCTATACATGCAAGGGAAGATAAATAACCACGAATTGAACCGGATTCTGGTAGATCCTAGGGCATCTGTCAACATAATGCTGTTGAAGACTTTCAAGACTTTATTTCTCATACCCTATTTGCAAAGGGTTGATGACGTCAAAATTTCAGGATTCAACCACGATTCAGAAGATGTATTGGGGACTATCAAGTCTATCCATTCCTTTTCAAGAGTTGACTCTACGTCCCTTAGTATGTCAGCTCCACCTATATTCTGGACTTCTCGGGTTTGGCTCTCGTGTCTCTCCGGGTTTCCCAATCTGTCTTTATAGTCCCATCGGGCTCAGCCTATGCATGCCCCTTTTGGGCTGGCGACCCATCCCGCCTGTTGACTGTCGGATTTAACTTACATGTCTCTTTCAGACTGTTAAATCCGCTTACTCAAATGTCCCATCGAGTTCGGCCTATGTCCCTTTCGGACTGCCAACCCATCTCGCCTATTAACTTTCGGCTTTGACTCTCACGTCCCACTAGGGCTGTCAAATCCATCTCTCATCTTCTGGGTATTGGCCTATGCATGTCCCTTTCGGACTGCCAACCCATCTTACTTATCTGCTTTCGGGTTTGACTTTCACATCCCATTAGGGCTGTAAAATTCATCCTTTCCTTCTTTCGGGTTTGGCCCATGCATGCTCCTTTCGGGCTGTCAACCCATCTCGCCTCTCGGCTTCCAAGTTTGACTCACATATCCCACTGGGACCGTGAAGTCCACTCTTTTGTCTCAATGGGCTTGGCCTATGTATGCCCTTCTCAGGCTGCCAACCCTATTTGCCTATCAGCTTTCGGATTTGACCTATATGTCCTACCGGGGTTGTCAAATTCATTCTTTCATCTTACAGGGCTTGGCCTATGTATGCCCCTTCCGGGCTGCCAACCCATCTCATCTACCAACTTTCAGGTTTAACCTGCATGTCCCTTTCGAACTGTTAAACTTACTTATTTACTATCCCAACTGGGCTTGACGTATGCACGCCCTCCTCGGGTCGCCAGCCAATTCAGCCTATCGATTTTTGGATTTGACTAACTGCGTCCCACTAGGGCTGTCAAATCCACTCGTTTGTCCCACCAATGTGGCACACATGCCCCTCTGGGATGCCAAACTCTCTCTGCCTCTTAGCATCATAGGTATTCAAAAAAAAGGGGGGATAAAAATATTGATGCCCTAGCAGACTTAATTGTTCTCATTAGGGGAGCAATCAAGGGTAAAAAAACTTTAACCCAGCTAAGGTGAAAACCCGCAAAGGCGCCTTAGGCAAAAAGGGGTACCACTTAATGTAAAAACCCGCAAGGGCGTACTGGAAAAAGTTAAAGGGAGCCAGTCCTGACGAAAACCCAAAATGGCGGTAGGGCTAGTAAAGTGACAAAAAAACAGAAAGAAAAAAGAGAGCATACATGTAAGAAGATGGAAGCAAAAGATACTGAGCTCTGTCCTTTATTCATCACAAAATTATAATTTATTTAATGAGATTATAAATTTTATATTATTAAATATATTATTTTTTATTTTTTATTTAAGTTGTCGGATCGGGCCGGGCCTTAGTCAGGCTTTACGGCCTGGCCTGACATAGCTCGAGCCCGGGCTGGGCTTGGGCTTTATTATTGATAAGTCGGGCCCGGGCTGGGCCGACTTAAGCCCGACTTGGGCCCGACCCATTGACAGCCCTACTCAAAAGGCCCCTGATATGGAGTGTAGAGACTGAAAAGTGTTCCCTTTTTATCTCGTACTACACCTTCGAGATGTGTTTGTTGGGGAAGAGTAGTCGGCCATTCGAGGAAACGTACAATTACTAGAAGATCGCGTCAGAAGGAGCCCTAGGAGTGATCCCAGAGGACAACCCTCTGATGCTTAAGTCAGAGACATATAGAGCAGAGGAAAAGAGAGCTAGAGGAAGAAGAGAACCAGAGAGAGTGAACCAGAGGATCCCGAGTGGGGGAGGGAGTTTGGATTGTACTCGGAGAGACAAGGGAGAAGAATCACGGAGGGACCTCTCTGGCCCTATTTCCCGAATGGAGATCCCTTCCACCGTTACGTGGAGAAGTCTCTCTCCCCTCATTGGCGAAGAGCTTTGCTAGCACAAGGATGCCTCTCTCTCCCTCTCTCTCTCTATCTGTGCCATTGGAGCAGAGTGTCTCTGAGTGAGTATGTCTGTAGGAGTATCTGCGTGTATGTGTCTAGGGGTGTCTCTACGTGTGTAAGTCTGTAGATGTATCACTGTGGCCGAAGCCCCTTCTGGGTCTAGCTGGGGACCTATTTATAGGGGCCATTGCGGGGCTGGTCATTCTCTGGCTGAGTAATGGTGTAGATCGTAGAGTAACGTCTCATTGATGTGAGGGTTACCCATTGCATACTTGTCCGTTCTCGGACGAGAGGCTTCGTAGCGAGAATCTCAGCGTCGGGAGAAGCCCTGTGATAGGGCTGATAACGTTCATCCATTGGCGAGTTATACGGTGTCCGAAATCTACGGGCGGAGTAATTCCGCCCCTGGGCTGGTGGAGCTTCCTTGGGCCTCAGCCGGGCCGCATTAAATGGCTCGGAGGCCGGTGGGGTGGTCTGTCACGGGCTCGGCCGATCCAGACTGTAATGGGCTTGGCGATGTTGGGCCGCACTGGACTTGACAAACATTCTCTTCCATAGTAACCCCCCACTCCCAAGCACTAAGCGTGCTCGGAGCTCGGGAGGAGTCACACGAGGTCAGTCGAGGGGATGGAATCTTCTTGAGCCTTCTCATTCCTCTAACATGGGGGGCCCTATATGCACAGACATTGGGTCATGTATTTTTGACATCCACTATAGTTATAGCCAATATAGAATTCTAAAGAAAAGCTCTTTGTAGGAATTTAAGGTAGATCTTTGTGTAATAGAACCTCAAGGATAGAACTTGTAGGGACATACGATGACCAACATAGCATAATTACGATACTCACTGCAAACTAGGTAGATTTGGCTCCCTTAGTAGGTGCCATGAGATCAAGAATGAGCACTCATATGTACATGATTGCTCGTTCTTTGTACATGATAAGGTAGAAAGAATCGGTGTCTACATAGAGGCACACAATCCTTGTTTAATAGCAATGGTATGGTTTCCCATTCCATTAACTCGTGAACATACTCAAGGTATCCAAATAGCATACTATGAGGGCCAGTATACCATGTTTCTTTAGAGTGACATGACAATCAAAAAGTGTCAGGGGTTTTAGTGGTACAACCTACTAGGCGGCCTTGAGGGAATCCAAGACTTCGCGTAGACTTACGGAGGTCTCAATGATAAAATCACCAGTCCGAAGGAAGGAATATCATGCGGAGGTCTCTATGATAAAATCACCAGCCTTAGGAAAATATTTACTTTTATTCCAAAAAGGGAATATCAACTAGCCATTTATTTATTCCAAATTCTTATTTGTTCAATATTATTAACTATTTATAGGAATACGTAGTTATCTTTTCTTTTTCAAAACCTAAATATATATATTTATTTTCCATTTAACCTTCAAAATTATCGGGCATTACACTCTTCCACTTCTCTCCTCGTCTGTATGAATGAGCTCGTTGATCTCTCGTTCACTTATCCTCTCTCTATTCGAACCTTATATTATATCTCCTTCTTCAGAGTATGTTCCCCCCCACACTACTTTTGTTTCAGCATCTTTTTCTTGTTGCATGCAGGGTACGACAACATGTTGCCCTTGATCTGGTAGCATAAAATCTGGACCGTTCAGATCCATAGAAGGTTCCATATCGTAGGAAGAGTGGCCACTGATTAGCTCAAAGGTGATAAGGTATGGTGGCTTCTCATTGGCCAGCCAATCCTCTTCTTGCAGTACACAACGGGTTAAGGCTTTATCCCGAGGGTGTTTGGACAGAAACCCTTTCCAAGAGTTCTTTGATTGGTCCAGTTGAAATCAAGAAATATTCTCCACAAAAGTTTTTCTGGAGGGGTGCCATGCAGCCTAGGAGCACGTGCCTATCGTGAGTTCAAAGGCACAAAGTCAACTTGAGTGTTTCATGTGAGCTTGGCTATTTTTCAATCTTACCAACTCATTTTAGTAGCTTCCGTAGAAGCTGAATATTCAGACTCAAATGAAGAGCGATCAAACAGGCTCTCTTCTTTCTGGACTTCTCTCTCTTTCTCAAATAGGGAGTTGCAACACTGGCGCAGGACTCTCTCTCACCCAAACAACTCAGTTCTTCTCTTCTGTCCTCTCTCTTCTCCTTCTAAGCTTTTCGATCCCCTTTTATATGCAAATGTTGGGTGTGTGGATACCACATTTCCCACCCAAATAATCACGCAGATCTGATCCTTTGAGGTTCCACGTGTCAGAGTTATGATGCTATAGCAGTCCACGTGGCTCAATCTCCAGGGTGTATGCACCTTGGATCACGTGCCTATTCTCAGTTCGAGCTCACGTGCTTCTTTTGTTCTACCCTTAAGGTGTTTGATCGTGGGCCTTATCTGTCATGGCAAGGAACAAAACATAACAATCATGTTATGAACTAGGAAGAGTAAATTTTGCACAGACCTTAAATCATAGACGAAACAACGTGCATGGACCTTTATCTGCCTAAAGCAAGTGTGCACAGAATTTGAATAGCATAAGCCAAATGTGCACAAACTATATAACGAGACATGCACAGACATTGGGTATGCACAAGAGGATATATGCACTGACTTAGCATCGCACAGAAATGACGTATGCACGGACCTTGTACCGCATAAGAGAGATGTGCACAGACCTTGTGTCACATGAAGAAGATATAGTGCAAGGACCTATCCATGCATATGCCAGAAATGCACAGACCTAGTTTTGCCTGATAAAAAGAATGTATACCGACTTTGTTAAGTACAAAGCAAATGTGCATAGACTTCATACGATGAGGCAGAAATGTGCACAGACCATATTGCGCTGAACAGCAAAATGTGCACAGACCTTACAACAACTAGCATGTGCACAGACTTGTATGCTCAATGCAAAAGATTGCACCGAGTTCATATGGACAAATGAAAGCATGCACCGACTTAGCTATGTTTAAGAGAGGATTGCACAGACCTTGGAAGACACGTGCACAGACTTCGTATATGTGTAAAACTCTGCACGAACCTTATATCCGGAGTGAACATGGTGTGCATGGACTATACAAGAAAATGCACTAACTATCTACAGTGTTTGTACTGACTTTTGATCGCCAAGTCAATACTAGCACCGAGATAATATGCACAAAGCAAATAATGCACTAACCTTCTCTATGCTGGATGACCTATATGCACGAACCTTATGATATGCACCTACTTGGAGGAATATGCACTAACCATGTATCACACAAGGAGAAATGTGCACGGACTTTAATGCTTTGACTAGTGCAGAGGACGCTGGGGTGGGACCAGCCGCTAGTGGCGATCCTAGCTGAGCATGGCTTCTAGGCTTAGTTACCCATGCTAAACACTATGACAATGTACACTTTGATTGGGCCGCCATGGGAGCCCTCATAGAAATTTGGCACCTGCACACACACACTTTCTTATTTCCCACCTTCGAAGCGACCATACTCTTAGAGGAGATGTAGATGCTACTAGGATTGAAGAGATTGAAGCAAGGTGAGGATGAAAGGATGGCGGACATGCCACATCAAATAGGTGCACTAGAAATGTTGGCAAGCCTTATCCCAAGCCGAAAAATGATAGATCAAATTTGGGTCACAGAAGGAATCAACTTGATGAAGCTTGTGGCATGGGTCTACAAGGCTTTGGGACAAGCCAAAGAGAAAGATATGGAAAATATCATGAAGGCATTCGTGATATGCCTCGCGGGAGCACTACTCTTCCCTTCGGCGGAGGATTTTCTAGAGGAGGAGCAATTGAGTGCAATATGCATAATTTGGGAGGGAAAGAGGAATGGTCCAGTGGTCCTAGCCTACCTCTATAGTGGGCTCACCTCGACATCTATGGGAAGGCCCATATATGGGTCTATGCTCTTATTCACTAGTTTGGTGGACCTCTATCTAAAGTTCGATCCATGCGAGGATACCCAAGGTGCTTCTAAGATTTTTCAGAAGAGCCCACTCTACTAAATGACGGGCACACTCGGCTTAAGTGAAAGAGTGACAAATCGGGTGCCCAAACTAAAGAAACGGGTGGAATGGCACAAGCACTTCAAGGTAATGCCTCAAAAGATGTTCACCTATGCGTCGAGGATCCTCAAGACTCAATAGCTCCACGCTCGGCTCTCCCCGAGGTGGAGCTCCGGCTAATTGGCACCTCCGATTTGTTCTCTACAATTCACATCGGTGCCTCTCACAACTCGGCTTACCTCACCATCTCATTGAAGACTCTTCACACCTCCCACCAATCAAGAAGAGGGACTTGGCCTCAAGCGGCGACGAGGAGGATATCAAGACAATCAAGGCCTAATGGCGGGTCAACAAGCTACACCGGCCTACGGAGTGGGTTGAGGAAGACCATGAACAATTGAAAACTTATGTAATAGCACTTAGGAACTTAAGGCCCAACATGGCTCATTAGCATTGTACTTGATCATTTCCTTAATGAAATAAAAGATTTTTCCTTATTGAGCCACAAAAAGTATCTAAAATGATTATTTTCCTCCAAATCTCCATGATTCTATCTAAAAACATAGGTTCTGTAAAAAATGGGTGTGCCTTATACGTCGAGATAGGATGACTTGCACTCTCAACATTATAAAGAAATTTTAAAAAACAATTTACTTGATGTACACTTCGAGAATATAATTACATCCGAGCGTACACTAATCATCATTACCCCAGGTGTCTGATATATGGGCTCCCCTAATGGCCGGCTCAGATGGATCACAGACGCACAGGAGGCCGATGTCTGTACCCTTGGCCCATAGAACCCTAATCTTCTTTGGACTCAATCGGACCTGCCGACCAGCTGCTAGATCTGGTTACAGTACTTCCACAACGATCGACCTACTAATTCCTTTCTCTCGATCGCCTTCTCAGGCGGTCGGTGGCACACCAATGAGAGGATCACATAGTTCCAAAGATGGAGAACCAAAGCTCAACGTGGCTAATTATTTTCATGTGCGTGCAACAGTGCAAGAAGTTGAAGAGGACAAATGAGCAATAATCTTTGGGAGACCAAGTGGCAAATTAAGGCAGGAAGAGACTTGGTCATGAGGTGTGAGGACAAAGTTGCAAAAATGATCATTCACAGATGCAACAGAACTGAGCTCCATAATTGAAAGCCCGAAGGCGAAGCGGGGGTCAGCAGTACATTATGAGTTCCTTTCGCAGTGTGCACGTACCCCCCCCCCCCCACCATTATGATCTGATGGCCGCCTCCTTTAATCTTACGAGGGGGGCCATGGGATGATGGCATCCATGTTTTGGAGGGTCGGGCAGTGCTGTCCCCCAAGGTGGAGTCCCCCCTTTGGCACAAGATCCCAAGAACATTCCCCTAAACTTTGGACCATCTCTTTTCTGCCCCGCCTGCACTCACTTCGTGGCTCATCTCCCCTGTCGATCGGAACCCAGTCACCATTCCGTGAGGTCTTACTGGGTAGGTTGGCCGTCATGCCAGCGCCAATGGTTGGCCGCCTGGCCTCCACGCAGCAAACAGTACGGGCGCACCTTCTCTCCCGGGGGGGGCAGCGGAGGAGATGCGGGGCATCCATCGCCTCTAAAAAAGCCGATGCCTCTAAAAAAGCCCCGCTCCCCATCGCTGGTGGGTGCCTCGGGCATCATCATTCGAACGGTGGGTGACCCAAGTGTGCGCAAGTTTCTCTTAAGTGGAAAGTCTGCACTTGGGTTACCCTCTCTAGATATGTGTTCGATGAAATGCCTCCACCAAACATTCTCAGGCCTCCAGAGGATATATATATATATATATATATATATATGGCAATGGATAGCTGAAATTTCTCACCCACCTGCAGATCCAGTTAAATTTACTCAGTGAGCTGTTTATGCGGTGGGAAACCGCCCTTCAGATAGACATGCAATTATTATTATTATTTTTCATTTATTTGACTAATGAAATAATTAAATCTATTATTAAATGCACGTAATGAATGAATGAATGTAGGGAAAGCATAGGACCCGCATCTCATGGCTGCAGGTCTGGACAGTGTATCTGGCACTGCCCGACTTTCAGCGAGAGTGGCTGGGTGCCATGGGGTTCGCCCCATTCCTGAGTATGGAGGTGAGTCGGTTCGACACCGCTCTCCTCTATGCTCTGCACGACTGCTGGGATCCAGTGAGTCGTACCTTCCTCTTCCTGTGGGGGCATATGGTCCCCATGTTGGAGGATGTGGCTAGACTCACTGGCCTGTGACTGCACGAGTCACCGGTCAGTGGGAGCACATATCCCGACTACCGCGAGATGGCCCAGGAGCTGCTGGGATTGTAGTTGCGACATCCTGAGCGGCAGTCTACTCTCCTGCCCCGGGAGAGTCTTCAGGACAGCTTAGGGCTACGACGGGCGGGGGTAGTGACAGGGGACTAGTCAGAGCAGCACCTCCAGCGGCTAGCAGACTTGGCCAGACCGAGAGTGGCGGCGGAGCTGAGAGCAGAGGCTAATCAGGCGCTACGGAGGTTCCTAATGCTCTTCTTCGGGTGACTCCTCTTCTCGACACGTGCGGATGTGATCCACTGCCGCTTCCTACCACTACTCTAGGACCTCGACCATGTCGGAGACTACGCATGGGGAGCTGTGGTTCTGGCTTTCCTCTTCGAGACCCTGAGTTCGACTAGCCGTCGGACCATGCTCGGCGGGTTCTCTCCTCTACTCCAGGTACAACCAAACCCTTAAACTAGATTATGCAATTTTTAGAGGCTTCTACATGCTGATGTGTGATGTGATGTAGGTTTGGGCCTATGTGAGGCTACGTGGGCTAGGCAAAGGCGAGGAGACTCACCCTGAGCTCCTGCTGATTACCGGAGGTGGACCGCACCTTGAGAGACTGCGGCGGTCAGGAGACAGGTCTGGGAGCCACAGGATGACTTGGACGCTCTACCGTACACCTCGGTACGATCCTAAACTCAAAATCTTTAATAAATGCAATTCTATATGATGGTGATGCTGATGCGATTTCCTATTTTATAGGTATGGTGGACACCTTGTGCCGAGGAGGGACAGGAGGACCAGCCATAGGTGGTAGGGGCCCTCACCTTCTCGGGATGGGATGTGTGGCTTCACTGCATGAATGTGGTGGAGCCACTCTACTTCCGACTGGTGATGAGGACCATTGGGGTCCATCAGCCAGCGGTAGAGGAGAGTGAGGAGGGAGGAACTATGTCTGGGCTCATTAAGGCCCAATAATGATTGGCCGAAGGTCGAGGCATGTGTCTCATACGTGTGGCTGTCCCATGAACTGCATAACACATGGTCAGGAAGTCATTATCACAATAATGGCATATTTTATCTCATAGATTAGTGGGCGTCGAGTGGCAACCCACCCTCCATACCTCCTATAAGGCGGAAGATCGAGGCGACCCACGACGCCCTGATCCAAGGCAACCGTACCTCTAGAAAGTCAGAAGATGGGGACGATAGAATGTGCTCGAGAGAAAGAACCTACAAGAAATAATAAGCAGTCTAAGCGCACAACAGCCTTTCCTCTACTTTTCCTTCCAAGCACTCCTCTCCCCTTCCAAGCACTTGTCTGACTTAAACATCGGAGGGTTGTCTCTTAGGATCACACTCGGGACTCCTTCTGACGTCTTTTTCTTTGCTCACAAACTTCCCTCTCAAAAAACTTCATCTATTTTGTGACAAGCAAATCTCATAGGTGTAGCACGCAGTTCGAAGAATCAACTTTTGACCTTTACACTTGTTGACGTCGTCTGTAAGAATCACATGAAAAGTCATGGCCCCTCAAGGGAATTACGGCAACGTGAGCAACCAACGGAGTGAGGTTGTTACCCAAACAGCATCCCAAGATGGCCTGGACAATGACTGCACTTCTCATGGTGCTCATCAGCAGCCTCCAGCAGACCCTGCGGTGGAGGAGTTGGCCGCGATGCGGGAGCAACTCTAATTCCTGATGGTCGCCTATCAAGAACTCCTCAACCAGTAGGCAAAGCTAGATCACTCCGAGGTAGCTCCTCCACCCAACGGGAAAAGTAAGTCGGTGACCTGTGCCCACCATGAACGGGCGCCATCGGAGGTATCTGCTGCATGCACCTCATGCCCTTGCGATGAGTCTCTTCACTACCCAAGAACCCCACTCCATTCCTACCTTGGGATGGCGAAGCAACTTCGGTGCTACAATGACGTCAAACATGAGTTAGAGGGGAAGGTACGCTATATGGATGATATTATCCAGGCAACCAAGATGAAGGGCCTACGTCGATGATGAGGTCGACTTTCAAGCCTCCTTCCCACCATAAATTTTGGAAGTGTCAATTCTCTCGAAGCTGCAACTGTCGTCGTTTACACCTTACGATGGCACCACTGACCTGGCCGACAACTTGCACAACTTCGAGTCTAACCTAGTATTTTATTGAGCTTTAGACGCTGTGAAGTGCTTTGTAACGTCCCGAATTTTTCGGATATTTTTCGGGTCTGGATCTAAAAGTTTTTCCCTCTCCGAGGGGATATAATTAACGTCATGGCCTTTATGGTACAGCGGGTTCCAATCCCAATCTGATACCCACAATCATGTGATTAGTCAGACGACGTTCACCACTGGTTCTAGACCACTCCAGTCTCGGAGCATGAACATATTGTCACTAGGTGAATGGCACTCCCATGCACTGATAAATTGATATAAAAGATAAATGATATAAAGATATAATAATTTTTAAAATGATAAATAGTGTGCCCACATGTCAGACACGCCCGGTGGGATGGAACCGCCTTTCACCTTTTTGCCAAGATTTGGGGCCCTATGGCCTCCTCCTAAAATTCTAACCTCCTTCAATTTAAAATTACATGTCGAATTCCAACGAATGTGATGGCAGTCACATTTGGACCACTCGTCATCGCCAGCCATGCCGAGCATGGCTACCTTGCTGAGCAGATCAAGTTAAGTGATTTCCTACCTATTGTCGACTTCCCTAACTTCTTGTGGGTGGCCTTCCTGGAGCTCCTTGATGTCCAGCAGATGAAGCCTGTCACCGCTGCAACGGTGACATTAGAGAAGACTGAAGCGCTGGCTTGCTATGTCCACCATGCTAACTTCCACGCTTCAAATGGCAAGAAGTGCACACCGGCTGCCACTAGGGTGGCCAAGAAGAACTCCAACACACTATGGAGCCGGTTCACCACCTCGGGCAAATCCACGCTCGTCGTAGGCATCCGAGTCTTCCTAAATGGTCGACAAGTCAAGATCACACTCGATAGGGTGATTTTCATAGTGCCGGTGCATAACTCCTTCCAAGTAGTAGCACAAGACAGAATGAACCACTTTGAGTCCATATTGAAGGGAGGGTTGGCCCCGAAGCCAATCAGAGTCAAACAGATTTGGGTGCCCAAGTAAGCACGGGTCCCGGCTCCAAAAAGAGAAGAGAAACTACAAGAAAAGATCGAGGTTCTGGCCCAGACATCTCAAAAACTAGCACTCTGGCCCTGCATTTACCGGGCTAACATTTGGTCACATGATGAAAAGCAAGGTGAGGCGACCAGACAAAGCTGCCTTGCCTGTAAATCTTTGGCACGAGCCACCGTGCCTCCGATTACGATCTGTCCCATAGGCGGGCAAAATGACATTACTCGGGTTGTCCGGGGGCATTCCCAGAGCGTTAGAAATACCTCCTTAGGGATGCGGCAACCCCTAGAAGCTGTAAGTGCTGCGGATAAAGGCCGAGAGTAGCAAGCCAACCTAGAGAAAATGAAGTATGCAGGATCCGGCTTGTAACAATCCAAAATTTTCCAGTTCATCATTCTTTACAACCATATTTCCATAGAATTGATGTACAAGGGAATGGTAGACTTTCCGATGTTCTGACACAAAGGAAATCAAATTCAGTTGCATTCTCAGAAGTTCAACCAATGTTGGTAACACTATCTCAATACTCTGGAAATAAACAGCACGTGGGTGAAGTACCTTTCTTTTGACTAACATAACACTCTCAGATGCCGCCTTTTTCTTTTGTGCTTGAGCCTGCATGTCCTTGCGCCGGAGCTCCTTTAGAATAAGAGCTTCCTCTCTTTCCTTCACGGAGCTCTCCTTGGGAGCCATTCGGACAAATCAGACACACATCGAACTATAGCAGATGGAGGATGAAGGTGAAGCTCGACAGTCTCTTGGACAGGTGGAGGCCTACCTTGGAAGGAGCCGGTCTCCACACACCACGTACAGCTCCAGACAGTGAGGGCTCGAAGGAGGGCACCGCGGGTGGTTGGGGAAGAAGAGGAGTTATGGACGCCATAGGAGGACACGTTTGAGGGCATGCACGGAGGAGTATTAGGGTGGAGTGAAGTAGAAGAAAGGCTTGTTGGGTGCTTTGGGGAAGAAGAGTAGCCGCGGGTGCTACAGGGAGTTTGCGTTGAAGGATGGAAATCTTGAAAGATTGCAAGATGGGGTATTAGGGTTGTATGAGGGCGGAATGGGTTAAGTAGGTGATGGGAATCAACATCGGGCACTAACGTTTTAGTTTGCATTTGTGTCCTTTTATTTGCATCTATATTATTGGGAAAATGGGTTTGCAATTGTAAGGCTTTATAAGGTAATTTGTTAGTCCTTAAGGATGTGTGGGTTTATTTGTAAAAGTCTAGTAGGTCCAGCAGGGGGCCCCACCTTCTTCCCCATTAGTCCACCTAGGCTCTAGGGCCCATGTGGGGCTTGTCCAAAGTCCAAGGTGGGCTTCTACAAAGACTATTCTCCCTTGACCATTCAAGGGGACAAAAGGGAGGAAAAAGTCCAAGATCCCTCCCCTATTTTCAAGGGGGCGCCCCCCTCATGTATGTATTTTATTTTGTTGTATTTTTGACCACATGGGGGATTAATATCCCATATCCCATTTGCCCCTCCCTAACCCTAGATCTAAGGATAGTTTAGGTCATTTTTTATTTTATATATATACCATGTATTTTGTGAATTACTTAGCAATTAATGAAGAAAATTACCATTTGTTGCTCATGAGGCCAAGGGCGCCCCTCCTCCTCTCTCCTCTCTCCCCTTTGCATAGCTGTGAAGGCTCCTTCTTCTGAGGTGTGAAGTCTCTCTTCTACAAAGGCTTTAGACCTATCAAGCTGGCTTTACACCTTTGACCCCAGCATATGCAAAACACCTTGCATGGAGGTTTTCAAGTAAATTCAGCGGGTTTGCTCTCCCTCTCTCTGCTCGTCTCATGCAAATGATGAGCAAAGGGGAGGGACCCATTGCTCTGGGAAGTTCAACAGGCATGGGGATTTCTGACCTGCATAGCAGCAGGTCTTCACTAACCTGATGATGATTTTTAATGGCAGTAGCAGGTTTAAATGGCAGTAGAAGCAGTCATTATTTTGCTACCGCGCCCTATGGCATTATGTTCAGATATGCAAGGGAGATGCATGAAATTCAGCGGACTTTGGGATGTGCCGAGATATCCAACATCGGACTCCTCCCACTCTTCGTCTCATTTCAGATTTTGTATGCTCATCCTTATCTTGACAGATTTCTGAAAATCATAACTGACAATACATCTTCTTGTGTGCAGATTTATCCATATATTTAGCTGACACTAGGCCTGTTCCATTATTGGATGAGTTTTATTTTGAGGGGTGTATGACACACATGAATGGGAAATGCATGGAAGTTATCCCAAAGTCAAGTGTCAATGCATCTATGTATCTCAAAGAGCATGCAAAGTGGTGAATGCCAGATGAAAATGGGCTAACAGACCTCACAGATGGCTGCACAGGGTCAGCCCAGAGCTGCAACCCGACTTCTGAATTTTTTTTGGGTGATCTTCTTAGAGCAGAAAATGCACAAAGGGCAGCATGCATGCGAATGCCATTGCGCTGGAATTTCGGTCTTAAACTGGAAGCTTAGGATTTCAAACCCATCATTTCACTCCTTTCATGCTCAATCCGGTTTCAGCAAATTTCACAAGGTTACCTGTTCAGTCAGAGTTCATTATGCATGAGTCCACTTGACTGAGTTTTATGTTTTGATTCTGAAGGGTTGAATCTCGAGTCATTGCTTCATTTATTTTTTATCTTGGACATTAATGTTTCAGCATTTCTAAGATTGGGCTAGTTACTGCTCTGTGCAGGATTTTAGGTCTATCATGAGGGATTAAATCCTATGTTCCGAGTTCGGTCTTCAACCTGCCCATTTTGATTCTCAGTAAATTCAGAAACTAAGCCTGATCATCATCCTTTCTTCCATATTTCAGCTCGAACTGGATCTTAATTCTTGAATCAAGAAATTCTAATGTCCAACAATCATTCTTTTGTCTTGCTTATTCTGTCTTCAGCAAACTCAAGATCAGATTTGGCCATTGCATTTTTGAAGTTCTGTCATGAGAGGCATTCTCATGCCAATACACGTGTGTGTGCGCGCGCGCGCGTGTGTGCGCGTGTATGCGTGTCTATGTGTGTGTGTCCACGCTTCCAACGATCATGAAATTTAGTGAAAGCAATTATCCACAAGGAAAATATTAGGCATGATTTTGGCATTACCTTCAAAGATACAGGCATTAAGAAAAACAGTATTTAACATGCTGTTATGAAAACAATGGCAGTGTAAGAACCCACATAACTCGTTTATCTCGATGAATTCAGCCCAAGTTTGCTGGAAATTAATACCACGTCCATGCACAAGATTTGCAATATAATTATGGATTCTGATGAAAATATCAGAAAATTGGCATCCCATGTTACACAGTTTACATTTGTCCTCACATGCAACCTTTTGATCTAGATCCTAGTGAGGAGGGCCCGTCTCTCCAGCCCAATAGCGCACGATCTCTAGTTTGTCATGGGAGCCCGACTCTCCAGGTCCACTGAGCTATTTGGGAAGCCCAATACTCCCCCTCTTGTCATAGGCACACGGCAGAGGTTGTACCTACATGCGCCCTCTCCGGTAGCGGCCACGGAACACGATAGCTGATGCGCATTAATGGCGAATGGCGTGCCACTCCCTCTCTGGTGAGTACTCCCTCATTAATGGCCGACTTCCCTGTCACATTAATGGCAAAGTTACCTCCCCATCGGGAACAATAAATCAGCATCCATGTCTCCTACCTCATCAGGCACACGAACTGGTTGGCTCACGCCTCTCCCGACAACTACAACTCAACGGTCAACCCTCCTGGTGATGGCATAAAAGGACCCTAACCCAACGGCCAAGAGGTAAGGAAAAACATGGTGAGCACTTCCCTTCGAGTCCTTCTGTTTCTCCTCTAGCACGCCCCCTTCTCTCCATAGTTGTCTAACTTGACCGACGGAGTGTTGTCCCCTGGGGTGACTCGCAGGACTCCTTCTGACTCTTCCCATTGGTTGCAGGTCCCTCTCCAGCCACGCTCGTAGTCCCAGTCAAACAAATTGTTGGACATGTGGCTCGAGAAGTGGGTGATCATTTCTCGATCGCTACACTTCTTGGCGTCGTCTGTGAGAATCCAGAGCACAAGCCACGATACCAAGGACCAGCTATCGCAGTGTCAGTAACCGGAGGGGCATGGTAGGCTTCTACCAAGCGTCTAAGGGAGCTGCCAGTGACCACATATCTTAGGAAGAACACCACCAAATCTCTACCCACTCCGTGGCGGAGGAACTAGCTGATGTAAAGCACTAGCTCCAAGCTTTGACGGAGGCCTACTAAGGCCTCCTCGACCGACAAGTAGAGCAATTTAAAAGGAAGAACAAGGAGGAAACTGAGAAGGAAATTATACCTCACTGGAATAAGAAAGGAAAAAGCTGACGCATCTCGTCCTCGCATTCCCAAGTAGCTTCATTGTCGGAGTGACATTGCAAGACAACCTTAACTAGAGGAATTACTTTATTTGCCAATGGCTGCTCACGACAATCTTCAATACTAATAGGAAACTCTGGAGTAGATAAATCAGCAGTCACTTCGGGCAAAATAGAATCATCTAGAATGTGGGACACATCAGGCACATATTTCCTCAATTGAGACACGTGGAACACATCATGAATAACTTGCATAGCCGCTGGAAACTGGAGACAATATGCCACCTGGCCCACACACTCCAAAATAGGAAACAGACCAATATATCGCGGACTAAGCTTTCCACGCTTCCCAAACCTCGAAACACCTTTCATCAGAGATATTTTAACAAACACCATATCTCTAGGCTCAAACTACAATGGTCGTCTGCGCTGATCTACGTAGATTTTTTGTCGACTCTAAGCTGTCAACATCTTCTGCCTGATCAGACGAACCACATCAGTACTTTGCTGAACCATATCAGGTCTTGTCAACAATCTGTCACCGGCTTCAAACCAGTTCAAAGGAGTATGACAAGGATGACTATACAATGCCTCATACGATGCCATACTGATGCTAGAGTGATAACTGTTATTATAAGTAAATTCAACTAGTGGCAAATGCTGACTCCACGAACCCTGTCAATCAAGGCAACAAGATCATAGCATATCTTCTAAAGTCTGAATTGTCCTTTCTAACTGACCATTAGACTGCGGATGATACGCTAAACTGAAAGCTAACTCTGTGCCCAACGCCTTTTGAAAACTGCGCCAGAAGCCAGGGGTAAATCGTGGGTCACGATCTGACACAAGTGAAATAGGAATTCCATGCAACAGCACAATCTTTTCAATATAAAGTTCGGTCAATTTCTGCACACTCCAAGTAACTTTAATCGGCAACAATCTAGCTATCTTTGTCAAGCGATCAACCAACAGCCAGATACCATCAAAACCCCGTAAAGTCTGACGTAAGCCCACTACAAAATCTATCGTGACATGATCCCATTTTCACATCAAAATTTCAAGCGACTGAAGCAATCCGCCTAGCTTTTGATGTTCGGCTTTCACCTGTTGACACGTCAAGCACTTGGAAATAAACACAGCCACATCTCGCTTCAAGCCTGGCCACCAGAACTGCCTTTTTATATTCTGATACATCTTGGTAGTACCGGGGTGAATAGAAAATCAGGATCCATGGGCTTCAATAGCACATGCTTGTGCCTAAGGAGCACAACATTTTATGATGATGGCAATCACAATCATTGAAACATGTTTGAATGTAGACCTGCACAAAGTATGCTCAATTAGAGACATTGAAACATTGTATGTAGCAAGCTCATTGACTATATAAACAAAGCATCATTGACTCATAGTGTTTGCTAACATCCAAACACATGGACTCAACACAACAAACCAGACTTTTGCTTCATTCTCCACACATCATGAGCAAAGAGATAGCCTGTGATGCCGCAGGCGCCTCTACTAAGGTCTTTTAACGGGCTAATATAGGGCAACTATAGGGCTTAGAGAACTAAACTACTAGTGAAGTTACGGATTCATATAACAATGTATAAGGAATCAAATGACTTTGCCGGTAGCTAGTGTTGATCAAAATATGACTTATTAGGGTAGCGAGTCACTTTCCCAAAGAGAGTTTCCTTCCAGTACACAAAGCGAAGTACTCTCATGGAAAGCTTTTCACTCTGGCCGATGTTTTTAAGCTTTTAAGAGTAAGGACGAAAAACTCTACTCGCTCGCATAGTAAGCTAGTGCGGTAAGCCAATGGAAGGAAATTATTTTAGCCGACTCTAGACGTATGGTCTATGCCATTGGATTTTAGCGGCTTCAACGGTTGGCCTCAACAAGAAGTCGAGTGCCAGCCTTGAGAAGAAATTGTTTAAGCCGGCCTTAGACGTAAGGTCTAGACTATTGGGTTTTAGCAGTTTCAGAGGTTGGCCCCGACAATAAGTCGAGCACCAGCCTTGAGAAGAAATTGTTTAAGTCGGCCTTTGACGTAAGGTCTAGACCGTTTGATTTTAGTGGCTTCAACAGTTGGCCCTGACAGAAAGTCAAGCACCAGCCTTGAGAAGAAATTGTTTAAGCTGGCCTTAGACATAAGGTCTTGACTGTTGGGTTTTAGTGGTTTCAGCGATCGGCCCTAATGGGAAGTCAAGCACCAACCTTGAGAAGAAATTATTTAAGCCGGCCTTAGACGTAAGCTCTAGGCCATTTGATTTTAGCAGCTTCAGTGGTTGGCCCAGACGGGAAGTCAAGCACTAGCCTTGAGAAGAAATTATTTAAGCCAGCTCTAGACGTGAGGTCTATGCTATTGGATTTTAGTGGTTGGTCTCGGCAAGGAGTTGAGATTGAGAGTAAGCTATGTGAGCCAAAAATTGAGGGCAGACTATGAGAGTCGAGAATCGAGGGAGCAGGCCGGGAGAACCAAAATTGAGTGCATGCTATGAGAGCCCAAAAATCGGGGAAGTTGGCTGCGAGAGCCAAAATTTGGGGTATGAGCCGGATCGAGTGTTTTGATCGTGTTTTTGGAGTTTAAATGGGCCCTCTCGGTGCTAGAGAGGTTGGGGACTAGTTTCCCCTTACTTTTCCCTTCACATGGGTGTGAACGGGGCGTGGAACGGGGTTTTCTACAGTGTTCGCCATTTTCACGCTTGGGACGGAGTAGCGGTCCTTCCAGGGACCGCCACCTGATGGGGCGGCCTCATGGAGACCGCTAGGGGTCCCCTATGTCGGTTTGGGGGTTGCGCTCTCCCGATAGACTGCCACCCAGCTTAGTGGCCTTGAGGAGACTGCTAATCAATGCGTAGCGGTCAGAGCATGACCGTTTTTATGCGTCATAGTCATTTTGGGTAGCGACCTTGCGACTGACCGCCAGCCGACGGCTAGCGGTCAGGCCAAGGACTGCCACCTTGCTTGGCGGTCTGGGAGGCGATCACCTACAGTTCGAGTGTCTCCGGGGCCTTTCGGTCCTGGCTGGACTGCTAGCCCAGGCCTTGCGATCCTGAGAGGGCCGCCAGGCACTGTGACGGTCCAAGGAGGACTGCCACTTGGTTCTTCATGCTCGCCGTTTCCGTTTCGCAATGTGTTGGTCTTCGGTCGACTCGGTTGTGACCCAATAGTCGAGCTTCGACCTCGTGGATGTCCCGAAGACCCGTGGGTCCTATGTTCGTATTTTCGGGGGTGTCCAGAGGTGCCGAGTTATCTCAATTAGCGTGCCCGTGGGTCATGGGGGTCCGAGTGACCCCGTGCGTTCCGGGCTTCTGTGTTTTGTTAGATCGAGTAGCCGTGAGGCGGTAGGAGTGCGGTGGGCCTTCCCAGCACGACGTGGGTTTCTCCGAAAAGTGGTTTCCGAGTGGGGCATGTGTGTGGCCTCAAACTGTGAGTCCAATTAACCTTCCTGGGGCTGGGGGTTTTCCGTTTGTCCCTTGGATGAGGGATCAACTTGGCGGCTTGTGAGCTGCCTTGAAAATCATGCTGCCGTGGTTTCAGACCTAGGGATTAGGCCAGATTGATGGCGCCGGGCCGTCATGTGCAATGGTCTTGACCCGAGTCTTGTGACTCAAGGACCGTTGGGTTTATTAAGTCTAGTGGGCTATCCGGAGTCTGGTGGCTGCGAGCCACTTATTACTTCGCGTTACTCGCGTAGGGTGCGTGCGTGGTTTTCGCTGTGCACGTTTAGTGACCCCCCACTAGTTGTGACTTTTCTACGCACGCGAGTGCGGACCCACCTGAGAGTGATGGAGAGCTTCCCGTTGTGGTGATTTTTAGGCTGGTTACCATAGGGCCCCTCGCCTTTGCAGCCTGAGTTTGGTCTGGGGGGAAAACCAGCTAGAAGACCTGACTTAGAGGGCATAGTCTGTGTGGGCACACATGGTTGGGGACTACAGACCCACGCTGACGAGCCCGATCCCAGCTAGTCCTTGTTCTGTGGTTACTAGTATGGTGTCTCAGTTCCCGCTAGGCCGGAGAGAGACACCTGAGGCACGGACTAAGACGTCAGTGGACGCATCCGGCCTTGCTCTAGTGGGCAGGTATTCCCGTCACGTGACATGAGCTTGTCGTGACTCGAGGTTCTGTTTTCTATCTGCGAGACGTAGTTTTACGTGTAGTTTTGGGTGTTTTCCCAGAGCTGAGGTCTAGGGTTCCGATGAGCGTCATCGAGGGTTTTCCCTAGACGGTGCAGGGTTCACGATGGCGAGGTCGTGATCGTGCTTCTGGACCATGTGGTTTCGGAGTGGGTCTTCGTGTGTGAGCACAGGCCTCCACGATAGAGGTGTCATGGCGTGTTCCTAGTAGCGTGACTAGGGTGGTTCGTAGTCTGATGGTCCCCCAACTATGGGATCAGGGTGTTAGTTTCCTTTCCGGTAGGAGTAGCTATAGAGCCGTAGTTTTATCAGCCGCCGTGATTTGGAGATTCGCGTGCGGCCGTGTTTTCTGCCGTTATTGTTGTAGCTACTCCTGCTATTGCTGTTCTTCTTGCTGTTGCTACTTTTCGTACCGCCGTTGTTTACGGTTGGGATTCTGCAGGACCCCTACTGAGCTGATAATAGGAGGCTCACCCCTAATTTTTAGGTGTTGTGATTCTTCCTCGTGATTTGAGGGTCCTGCACGGAGGTTCTTAACTGTCAGCTCGTCGGGCCGAGTGTTCACTCGGTGTTGGGTACGTTCTCTGCCTTAGACTGTACTTTCGTTGGACTGGACTCTGTTGTAGTTAGATTATTTATTTCTGTTAATTATTGAATTGTCCTACTTTATTTCCTATTTCTGTGTAGACCACACCTATCCTTCTAGCCCTTCCGAGCCCTCCAGCTCGTGAGCGGTGGGCCAGGATTCGAATGGTATCGGCTCATTCCCGGTATCTGGATCTTGGATCATTACAGTAAGGGAAGCCGTAAGCAGGCACGACGTAGGAACAACAAGTAAAGAGCAATAGCGGGAGCAACACTATGACCAAGCCGGTACGACCCAACAACGGTGACCAGAACCAGATGACGATCAACCATGAGTAACGCATACACTGGCACTCTACACAACCCCGACCCCGAGGTCAAACAATCCGTCCTAGCCGACGGAACCACGGACACGGCCACACGGCCATACGGCCAACCACAAGCCAAACCAACACCCTCGGGAGACTCTCTCAATCCTGGGCTAAGAACAACAGAAGGAATCTCTCGGGAGAATCTCTCAATCCCGAGTTAAGACTAGCTAAAGAACCACGCCTAATACCACACGGGACGAACCAAACCACCAGCACGGTAAACCACACCGGGAAGAAAGCCACGCTAAACCCTCTTAGGTGACGGGAGTACTAACCCATTGACCATGAGACCGGATGCGTCCTCTGATGACTCATACCGCAGCCTTACGTGTCTCCCTACACGCCATCTGGCGAAAACTGAGACAACCAAACTATACACAGCACCAGTGTACCACAGATCAAGGACTAGTCGGGGTCGCCCTCGTCAGCGCGGGTCCACTGCCCCTGACCACGTATGCACACATAGACCATCTGCTCTAGGTCAGTCCTGTAGCCGATTTTTCCCCCAGCCGGACTCTGGCTGTAAAGGCAAGGGGCCCTTAGATAACTGGCCTTAAAATCACTACACGGGACAAGCCTCCACCACTCCCTGGTGGGTCGACATGCGTACATGCCCAGGTCAACTATGTCAAGTGGGTAGGGTCACCAAGAACCAACCACAACTACGGAAACCACCGGAGTATCACCGGCCTACACAACACCTCCATGAGGTGGCTCACTAGCACGAGAACCAAGGACCACCAACCTGACAGTCAACCATGACTGTCGGTCCACGAAAGATAATATGGAGCACGAGATAGAACACTGGGACCATGGTCCACAACTCTCACAAGGACACCTAGTCGCGATCACAGCCCTCACGCGGGAACACCTTTCGCGATCCTGGAACTCATGCGGGAATAGTCGACGCGAGCAGCCCAACTCAAGGAAGACTGTCCACACTCTACTACAGACAGGGGTGGCCCACATTACAACCCCAAACCACTAGAATACACAGAACCACTCAGACATACATTCCGCATAGCCACCCCTCGCACGAACATTTTTTCGTCGAAAATTACTAACGAATTTGAGACGTAAATAAATTACGTCAGAAATTAGTGATCTAATTGTACCGGCGTCCATATTCCATCGAAAATACGTCTAAAGTCTATCGAAAATTAACTTTGGGATGTATTTTCGACGAATTACGACGGAATATGGACATCAGAAAAACCTACTTTCCTTGTAATGTGCCCTCCTCTCCTCTCTCTCCCTCTCCCTCTCCCCCCTCTCTCTCTCTCTGCCTCTCTCCTCGCCACCAGGAGGAAGACCCTCAGCTCCAAAATGTCAGGGGCAGTCCCTCCATACCGTGACGCCACAGCTCCGCTACAATGGTCGCCAGGGCATCACGCTCCTCCTCAACCCCGGACCGCGCGAGCCAATGCACCCTGAATCTCCAATGCCTACTAGAGCCAAAACATTTCACACAGTCAGTGAAAGAGTGATGCATAATCAACATCCAAGCAAGGCAAGTACTCACCCGAGCTGCGTGCTCGCACTCTGCCTCCTCGGTGCTAGCCACTACACTGGCAAGTTACTCTTGGAGGGAGGTGACCTCCATAGAAGGAGCTTGGGAGCTGGAAGATGCCCCACCGGCCATCCCTGTTGTCGCTGCCTGTTGGGCATGCTGAAACAAAGGAACAAATGATAGTCAGCCACTAAACATCAGATTTTCAAGGAAACAAAACAAAAAAATCAAATCAAAAAGAAGAAGAAAAAGAAGAAGAGCATTACATAAGCTTACCAAGATGTCCAACTCCCACTGAGTGACGGTCAGTTGCCACCTGACATTCGCCAACTGGGCCTATAGGTCGGTGATGATGGCATCACGGGCATCCTGCATTCATAAGCATGTAGATTAATGTCACATGCATATGCATACATCTACAACAATAAATGAATGTCCATTTCATACTTACCCTTACTGGTCTCCTGAGCTGGAGACGCACTGCGTAGGTCTCCCGATAGTGCCATAGGTAGTCGGTACTATCCTGCGCGTGAGACACCATAGGCATGCCACCCTACTGCCAGTCCTAAAACTGGGCAGGGAAGCGTGTGCGCCAATCTACGAGCTTCGCCTTGCCTTGGGTCTTTCCCCTGATGTAACTCGACTCGTCTACATCCACCCACTCATGGGCCAAGCCCAGGGTCATCATCACACCCTACACACTACAAGAGAGAAAATAGGGGACCTAGAGCCAACAAAAATAAACAACAATAATAACACGATAAAAAAACATAAATAAAAATAAAAAAGAATAAAAAAATAACAAAAAGCATCATGCCGCCATGACGCTTTTTGGCTACCCTCTCTCACCTCCCCAACCACCCCGCCCAGATCTGGAGATTTACCCCTCCCCCCCGCCCACCACCCAGGCCAGCCCACCCTGCCCCTCCCCATTCTCGCCCTAGGGCGCACCCAGCCCCTCTATCACTCTCTCCTGCAACACCAGCCCACTCCCCCCCCCACCCCTATCCTCTCAGTCCCAGGAGACACCAGCCATGTCCATCCCTCTCCCACAGCCATCAGTCCTCATCCCCTTGCAAACCCTCCCCATTTCTCCCTTCCATAACCTCCCCTATAGATCTGTTCTAGTTTTGGGTCGTAGGCAGCAGAGTACTAGCAACTTGCAGAGGTTGCCACGACATCAACGTGAAGCTTCAGAAGGCGTGCTATATATCAATGGAATCATCATCTTCTCAGCTTCGCAATGAGGGCAGCCCAGCCATCTTCCAATCTCGGAGCTATCCGGAGGATCTATTCTCGAAGACCTGCGTAGTTCCTCCCGAGGAAGATAACTAGAAGAGGCTTGCAGAGGCTCGCACGGACTGAGTTCTAAGATTCTTGGAGCACCACTTGGCTGAGGGCTTCTCCTTCAAGTCCCCTATCATCTCCAAGAAGCAGAGATATTTTTGGACCTCAGAGTCAAGAGTTCCATATTTTCTTCCCACAATGCGCAAGGTCAGTTCCCCTGAGCCTGAGTTGACACCCTACCATTGTTCCCATCATCGCGGTCAGCTCCGACCTCCGAAGAAGGCCCCGTTGGTCCTGGCTCGAAGATAACTCATCCTCGATCACAGCGGTTCTGGTCCTACATTATTTGGACCCCAGGAGTGTTTGTGGCACCTTTGTCATCCAGCAGCAGTAGTCCTGGAACAACCAGAACCAGCGTAGATGAGTCCTGTTCCAGACCCTGCCCCTGCTGCCGACGTCATCAAAAAATTTGCCAAAAATTTAGACGTCCTCCTGGGTCAACTCAAGAACTTTCAAAACTAGTTTTAGCTTGCCTGAGTATGGCAGATCCTATGGCGGCACCATCATCTACTATCTATCAAGCTATTCCAAAAGCTAGCAGAATAAGCAGAGCTTGACAATTCAGTTTCTAACTTAGCTCCCCCACCCCGCTTGGCCGGCTTATAGCCCCTCACTATGGGAGGTAGTGTTTGACTGTAATCACTTAATTCCCCACCCCTTGTCTAGCCCCCTTGCAAGGGGCGTAGTGCATGTAACTTGAATCCATTATTATTAGTCAAATATGTAATTTTATTTCTTGAGTCGAATATTGTAATTTCTACTCATCTAGTCTTCATACTATTTGATTCGTAGCACCGATCCTAACCATAACTTTATCCAAAAGTGCGGTGGGAGAGTCCACATGACTGGGCCAGAAAATAATCTGCTCCACGTGGCAGAAGATTTAGTTCAGCCTCTCGCCTGGGATCACGTGCCACTTAGGGTCATTTACGACCCACGTGACAGTTTGAAATGCTGCCTCCAATTACTTCAATCGGGTTGCTCTATATGCAACTAAGCTGTTCGAGCATGAGTCTGGGAAATACCTTATTGACCTTTTTTTTCTGTCAAAAAATGAAAGTCGAGAGTTATTAACAATTTTATCATTATGAGACTTATGAAGCAAATGATAAGTATCAAAGCAAATGCTGTCTCAGATGTTTCAACAAGTTCAGACATATCATATGAATGAATGCTCAAAATTCTACATAGGGATCGGTGCTTAAACAATATGCATTAACCTATATAGCTAAGCCATGTAACAAGTTAGAAGAGTAGCATCGACCTTTAAGTCACACAGGTAGACCTTATTTGTTAGAGAGACTATTTCTGAAATGAAGGTGCATCGACCTGTGTCTGCATAAGCCAGTGCTTCATGAACAATAACATCGGTGTAGAAACTTACTGCACCGACCTGTCTTTACAACAGATGCACAATGTGCATCAACCTTGAGAATGATTACCTATATCGCACCTACCTAATGCTACAAATGCTGGCTTACTAGCATCAACCTGCCTATGATGTGCATCGACCTTATGGTGCAAATGCTGGGTTACAAGCATCGACCTGCCTATGATGTGCATCGACCATATGCTACAGCATCTAGCATAAAGTGCCTAGCAGCATCGACTTGTATATAAGGTGCACCGACCTGATAGACCATACAGTGTACACCTGCATCTATCTTCTTGACCAAAATGCTTATGCGCATCAACCTTATAGACTCAATCGATACATATCCATCGACCTGTTTGTTCAATGCAGTGGAAGATGCATCGACCTTATAATGCGACACTTATGCATATACACTGACCTTCTAGAGTTGAAGTGAATATGTGCACTGACCTAACTATCTAGATGCATGGATGCGCATCGACCTTATAGTGCAGTAGCCAGAGTATGCATCAACCTTTCTTTTCTAAGTACATGAAGATGCATCGACTTTATTGTGAGAAAGACTTATTATGAATACAACAAGCACTACAAATCATCACAGTGGTGCCAGAATTAGAATTGAAGTCAATTAAACTGTTGCCAGCATCAAAACTAAATGGCTGTTACCATCATCAAAATTAAATGTCAAATTGATAGGAGATATAACATTCTTAGAGGGTGGCAAACCTTGGCTAAGCCCCTCTCACCTACGTGACGGTGCCTCTCCTAGGGCCATACCCTGGGTACGCCCTAGTCCTTTGAGGGAGAAAAGGAAGAAATCTTGGGGGTAAGCTTAGCATGAGGATAGAAACTTTTAGGGCTCGAATCCCTCTCATGAAAACCCACTCAGAGATTCGATCTGTTGCACCGGGCTTTGTGTCCGTCATCAAACCTTCATCCACTCTAGGCACACACACGACCGGGCTCATGGCGTCTCGCAGGGACACTGTACTGCCACTCTTGCCATACCTAGTTTTGATCTCTTTTCTTGGAGCAACTCGAGATTTGGACTTTGTACTTTGTTTGACGTTGTTGACTTTTGCCTTGATTCTTGCTCCTTTCTTTTTTGATTGATTTTTTCTTTTACTTGTGGAATCAGGTCATAACGGACTGCCCCTATTTGAGACCTCCTCTCGTTAGGGAGTCTAGATTGGTCATCTCCTCCTTATTCACTCCTTGTACTGATGCGTGGCCGAAGAGAGAAAAGCAGGGACCCTTACTTCCCCTAGGCATGGCCACAGGAGGGATGATGTCACCTAGTAGAGGAAAAACCTGACCAAAGTTGCCGTGTAGTGTGTGATTGCCGTGCTCGGGATCCTCCTTGGTGGTCAAGGGAAGAGAAACCTTGTTGCCAGGTTGGCACTAATTTGACTTTAAGGAAAAAAACACTTAAGATACAACCCATTCCAAACGTGAGACAGCTCCTCACCTTCCGTGTTGATAAGACGATGTGGGTTCCCTGGATGGGCTTCTCTAACGATGAACAACCCTTCCCAGTTAGGTTACAATTTAGACCTATGACCTTCAGACCTAATAAATTTATGTTTCAAAATCATATCACCTACTTGAAATTTACGCTTAATCACCTTATTTTGAAAATAAAGCAAAATTCCCTTTAGGTAAACAGACACGTGATCAGTCGCATTAAGTTTCTTCTCATCCAAGAGTTCCAATTGGATGAGTAACGCCTCTTGACGTTCATCGAGATTATGTTCCTTATCGAGTTGTACCCTTAGGGAAGGGATGGAGATCTCATATTGGAGCACCGCCTCTATTCCATAAGTAAGAGCATAGGGGGTTTGTCCCGTAGCAGTACGGATGGAGGTGCGGCAAGCCCATAGAGCCTCCACTAACCATTCAAGCCAATCAGAGAATTTGTGAGATTCACATGTTTTCTTTATGATTTTAAGAAGGGTTTTATTAGTGGCTTTGGCTTGGCCGTTACCCTGAGGGTAATATGGAGATGAATGATGCCTGGTAGGAGAAACGAGGGAATGGAAGCCCGTGCTGGGGCTGGAAGGGTTGCTGCCGATAGAGGAGAAATTGGTACGGGCCCCCGACTTTACTCCAGCCCATTGGGATACTGCTATCGGGCGGGTTCAGAAGGAGCAACACCGCTTTGGCCTATTCTTGGCCCCGCTGAAGTGGGGGTACAGGGAAGAGCCCTTCCTATTGGAATGTTTGGCAATTCGCTTCAAGCACAAGCTAGCTTTGGGCTGGTTTGCAGAACTCAAGGTCCAGGATGCGCATTTCTTTCAGGAAGGAGCAGTGGAATTTACAGAGCATGTGCTATTCAATTATGCTCCCTTGCTTATCTGGGCTGGCATCTACCACAGTGTCCATGCTTCCCGGTACAACTATCCAATTGCCAAAGGCCTCTGCTGTGGGATGATCGAGGTCTTCAATGTCGAAATGAACACCTTTTATACCGCGGAGGGCGAGACTTCACTGGATTTATGGAGCCTCCACCAGCTGAGCGGCCTACACATCGATGGGGAGCCTTATGAGGAAGTGTGCCTCCCCGACCTTATCAAGGACGAGACCAACGGGGATGGCTTCTATTCGCTTGGCTACTCTTATCGGTACCTCATGAAGGCGTACCGAGAGCTGTATCAGTTGTCCCACCGTGGAAAGTAGCCTCCTCCCGGGGATCGCAAAAGAGTCCGCATGAGTTTGTGGTTGAAATACTTCTTCGAGGGGCCGAACCAGTATGAAGATTTCCCTTGCATCGGTACTGCCACCATTCGGAAGAAGCGCAGTAAAAGCAAGGCTGAGGTGAAGATTCCTTCCTCAAAAGGACGTCAGAGCGATGCCAACCAAGGAGGGGTCGACCCGATGACGCACTGTGCGCCCTTCTTGACATATTGGCTCTGTTCTTTCGCACTGTCGTATGGGGACGAGACCATCATCTGACCGGACGCGATCTATCGGGCTTGTCAGATGGCGTGGGGGATCAAGCTATCTTTGTGTCCGGTCGCCTTGTGTTTGATATATAAGACGATTGGGGATGTTAGTGCGCATCAGCTCCCGCGCCAAGCCCGGTTCATCGGCCCGCTACACTTCTTCAACGCCTGGGTCTGTTCTCTGTTCCCTGAGTACGCTCCACGCACCATCCAGGCTTGGGGGCTATTCCCGCGCATGCTGGAGTTTGCCAGTGCAGAACCGGGCTCGACGTCCCTGTAGTTGTACAACATACGAGGTCGACTCACGATAGTGCCCCATGACTTGGTGGGCACCATTCACTTCTGGATGCTGGCCGCACATTCAAGTCCCCGCAGAATAAGACACCAAAAAGGGAGGGAAAGGATGCTATAGAAAGGTAAAAATATTATGGTGAAACTAAGGTGAAAAGAAGGGTTTAAAACTGCGAAGACATTAGTTAAAAATGGGGTGAAAAATACAAGAAAATAATGGGGTGCAGAACAGTACAGAAGTGTGTGAAAACAGAATGATAGTGCAAAAATGATGGAGAAAAATATGCATGAAGATGACAACATAATGAGCCCAGAATGGTGGAAAATGAAGATTATACTTCCCGTAAGAGCTTGGAGTTGAAAGGACGGATCAGAAGTGCACCATGGCCTCACTCCGGTGACGCAAATGTGCTCCCGTCGCAAGAAATCTAGGTTTCAGAAAAGTGCAGAATAGAGTGGTGAAACCTCAAAAGTTGGGACTTGTAAGAGGGGGAAAATATGAGAGAAATAAGGTAAATATATGATCAAAACGATGCCAATACTCCCCTCTTCAAGATGGAGTGGAAGGAGGATGAAGAAGATGAAGCATGACTCCGCCCCGACCTGATGAACATGCCCTCGTTGCAAAGTTGTATCAGAAAATCAGTAAACTGTGATGATTTGTCAAAAGTATGGGTAAAGAAAAGAGGGTAAACGATGATACAATTGAGTAAATAAGGAACCACAATGAAGTTAATACTTCCCTCTTCAGGCTAGGGTCAAAGGAGGATGAAGACAATTCGGCATGGCTTTGCCGTCGCCTCTGAAATGCGCCCCTGTCGCAAGGTCTGCACAGGGTTCTTTATATAGAAACTGCAGAAAACCTAGAAAGTTTTCCCACGTTTTTAGAGGCTAGAGTCCACCAAATCTCAAGATCTATGGATAAACCACGAGATAATACAAAGGATAAGAGGTAGGAATAAGTAGAATGTAATTTGGAAGGATCTAGAAGATATGCCCACTGCAACAAGGGCCCGGAGCCTAATCTGGCAGAGTTTGACTTAGACTGGGACTGCATAAATCTAGAAATTTCATCCACATTTTCAAGCAAAATACTCCACCAAAATTTGAGTTCTATAGCACAAACTCGAGATAATATAAAGGGGAAGAGATAGAAACAAACGGGACTCGATTTGGTGGAGAAGTCTAGAAGATATGGTCCTTAGAGGCCCCAGAGCCAAAAACGCCTAGAAACAGTCCACAACACTTAAGACTCTCAAGGTAGAAGTAGGGAAGGGGTGGTCAATAATTGACTGCGTCGGTCAATAGTTGACCGTGACGGTCAATAGTTGACCACGCCGGTCAAAAGTTGATCGTGACCAAATTTTTTATTTTTTTATTTAGAACACTTGGATAAAGTGTCTTCTTCGACCAACCCAAAGGAAAATTCTAAGTGAGCCGAATTAGTAAATTTAGGCCTAAATCAATGCTTAATTTAACCGGACCTTAAATCATCAAATTAGGGCCCAATTCTCGATCATTTTAGCCCAATCCAGACCCAAATGGACGGCCTTGATTGGCTGATCGTTTTCCCTCTGATTCTCCCCCGAAACCCTAGCCCTAGTGAGAGTATTTGGAGTGTAGGTGGCAGCGTGACCCGGTCAAGAGCGATTCGCGCACTCCCGCGGAGGAAGGACTCTATCCTCCCTATTCGACCATTCTAGACCCAATTGACCCTATAAGAAGAAACCCTAGTCAACCTAGAAGAGATTGGATGCTGTGGCGACCAACGCGGAGCACGGACAAGGGTGGATTCCGGTGATCATTGGAGAGGTGTCTTGTGCGCGGTCGATGAACATCATCCCCATCTTCCTTCATTTAAGGTAGGTTCTAGTGGACCAAACCCTAAGATCTATATACTGTTGGATTCGCCCTTCTGTCCTCTTTCTAAGGATCTAAAAAGCCCTAAAATCTGTGTAGTATCCTGCGAGCAATTGTAGTTTTAGTGAAAGCATGTTAGATTTAGGATTTCCCTTCTTTAACCTCGATTAAAGTAGGGATTTGCAGGCGTTAACATTAAATTGATCTTGTCATGATATGCATCTTCTTATTCTCGTTCCATTGCTAGTTTATTGCCCAATTCTCATGCTCTGTGTGAAGAGTATTGCTCGTTGGTTATCAACCCTAGCCGAACTCGCCGGAGGCAGGTATGGCGACCTTAGAGCGGTCCAACAAGAACCGCTCTGTCCTGAATAGCCCCGCGATAGACCATGTGGTCTAGGGCGACGGCCATCGTTTGACCGCTTAATAGATTATGCATCGAAATCCTCCATGAACAGGACGGCCAGAGCTTGACCGTTCAGTTTGGAGGGTGGTTCACCCCAGACCGTTCGGAGACCCAGTGGTTCCTCAACAGACCGCTCAGGCTCTGTATGGCCTCTTGGCCTACATGACCCGAATGGCCTATCGACCGACCGCTGAGAACTGTGGAGCGGATCTGGACGGACCGTTCTGTTACGTAGAATGGTTTATAATTATTTTTAGCATGTTTCATCATGGTTAAATGATGCTAATGATAAGGTAGCAACCCCCTAATTAAATTGGGATATATGGAAGTTAAATGAATCTTAATCTCGTTGATTACCTCGTTCATTCATCCAATTATATCTCCTTGTTCTTATGATTTCATTGAAACATGAAACTAAAAGGGACAAAACAATAGGTGAGTATATTGTGAATGCATATGCATGAAATGATGAATTAACATGAATCCATGCTGTGGGGAGAAGCGACCCAAGATTGGGAAAAACACAGGAACAATGCAGAAACTATGCAGACAGCACAAACACGGTGCAAAGAATGACAGAAATAATAAGGAAAATGACGCCCTAATAGGGAGAAAATGATGATGACAGAAGACATGAGTGTTGTGAACAATGAGGAACAAAGAACACAACCAAAGGATGGCTGGACATCATGTTTGAATGCCAGAGATTTGGTGAAAAATGCAATCTGTGCAGGAACTACAGAACAATGAGAAATTGGACTCAGAATAGGAGAGGTCTTACAGAAGAAGAAAACTTAAAGTGAGGGGGATGGACCTAATGAAAGGTGGGAATGTTGTGATGACATGAGGGTGAAAAGAGGGATTTAAAACAAAGAGAACAACATGAAAAAATGGGGTGCAAGATGCATGAAAATGTAATGTGCAGAAAAAACTAAGTGCAGAATTCTTATTATGAAAGTGTAAAAGTAGATGGAGCAATAACTATGGGAGGAACGAAGGAAAGAGCCCAGAATGTTGGAGAACAAAGATAACACTTCCCTGAAGAGCCTAGAGTTGAAGAGACCGACTGGTAATGCAACACGGCTTTGCCCTGATCACACAAACATGCCCCGTTCGCGCACAGGAAACTAGAGAGCAGAAATTACAAAATAGAGTGGCAAAATCAAAAAAGTAAGGGCAGAGAAAATAGGAAAAATGATGAGGAAATAAAGCCCAGATAAGATGAAAGCGTAGCTAATACTCCCTTGGAGAGGTTGGGGTTGATGGCGGTGCAGCATGGCCTCGCCCCGAACTAAAGAACGCCCCTCCGTCGCGCAGGCATAGAAGTGTAGAAAACCCAAAAATCTGTGATGATTTTGGACAAGTTGAGGGGAATAACTAAGAGAAGAAAGAGAGATAGGAAGCCCTCATGATAGCAACGATGGTAACAGCAGTGATTCCAGATGATTTAGGCCCCACCAAAAGAAAATAAATAAGATTTCTACACATTACCAGGTTTATGTGAAGTTAATGGAGTAACTTTTCCTACAGGAACTCTCCTGCACATAAGAGATTTATTTACCCCCAGCAAAGTGAATGCTTTCTCCCAATGTGTAAAGAAGAGCACATGAATGTGGATCTCAAACGGATACATCCCTTCTGCATAATGATATTACCAAATAGATATTTTAGGTGATTCTCAGAGTACCAAATTAACACAAAAAAGGAAAATTGTTGTGATAAGGTATGACTTATTGAACCTAAGACCTAGACCCGCAAGCATACAAAGAAGAAGTCAGACTCACGCTAGCGGCTTACTCGCACGGCACACACGATCTCCCGATGGTGACTGGGGAATGATGGCGAGGGTCTGAGGTGGGACCCAATCAATTTCTAAAGACCTAGTAGGCTTAGGCTGTCACCTAAGGGCCTGGGGTTCCCAACTTCGTGGGCGGCTAGCATGCCGGGGTGTGGGTTGGGAGGCACTCACTCACGGCCTGCGGTGGGCACACTTAAGGTCGTGTGCGACTCCAGGCTCTCGTCTCACCAACCGATGGCAAGCAAAGATTATACTAAATAAGCAAAGATTGTAACCAGGCAAGGGGGTATCAGATGCTCACCTAATTGGTGTGAAAACACCGATCCCGACCGGAGACAAGGGCACACCGGGAAGCGTGGGCATACACCTGCACGCCGCGGCCATGGCGCTTGATCGGAAAATAAGTGGGTTACAACACTACACCTCTCGTAGGAGGGGGGTCTCGGGGTGGGGGTTAAGAGATTTACAACTAAATACTACCTCCACACAGGGAGGGGTTATAAGTCGGCCAGGCGGGGAGGGGAAGTGAAGCTAGAAAATCATGATGTCGAGTTCCACCGATGCTGCCAGCCTCTGGAACCACCAGATAGACAGTCGAAGATGTCGCTGTCATGATCACCACCAAACTCCAATTGGGCTGAAACCAGTGCAGAAAGTCTTGTACCTTACCTAGGAGGAAGCCTGAATTTTCTTGAATTCCCCTGATGATGTTGCTGGTCGAGGTAGGACTTGGAACAGGGCTGCACTACTCTGGTTCTGGCTGCTTCAGCACCACTACATCAGGAAGACAAGGTAACCCCGGGTGCTCCTGGGCTTTGATTCAGGCGTGGCTAGAGTCGTTGGATCCTTTGTCGAGTACTTTGTCCGGGGTCCAATCGGGAAGCCGCTTCTTGGTACTGGAAGGCGACTCGTCGTAGAAGATCTCGGCCAAGCCCCGCCTCTAAATCCTCAGATGGCCGGCCGTGGGAGCTTCTGCACATAGCTTCAGGTTGGCAGTCTAGAAAAAAATGCATAGTCAGGGGAGATTGGCTCCACCGGGCAGCCACAAGCTCGAAATGGGACAAGACCACTACCATTGCGAAGAAGACAGGGATACGCTTATAACGGTACCTCTTGGGCTTTTAGGGACGTCAGGATGCCATTGTGGCCGGAACTTCACGTGACTGGTTCTCTACAGGTCCACAGCTGCGAGCAGGCCTCCAGTGTATCTCCAAGAGGACACTGCTAAAATATAGGTCCCAACTAACACCACATGTTTCATCAGTACTCTTTGCCATTAGAGTTAAAAATCCTCTGCATATTCACCATGGTCTGTATGTAGCATTCATTATTGCCTCTCAGAACATACGTGAGATTTAGAAGCTGCAAGTTCTCATTCTCTGCCCAATTATCCAGATGATTCAAGTCTGTCCTTCCTCGAACTTTTGATATCACATCTGGGTCACCTGCAAAATGAATAAGACATCTCAGGCAGTGATATCAGAGCACATCCCTTGCATATTAAGAAAGGGCTTAAAAATAAGCACAAAATAAATAGGATGGCTCATGTACCAAGTTCATTGAAGCATATAGAATCAAGCTGCACCCTCTCGTGAAATTTGTATGCTTCACAACAAATCAGTACAGGAACACGAAATGCATGTGCAATCATAGCTACGCATGCTGTTCCAACCCTTGAATAAACTGTTCCATTGGATAGTACTGACGAAGCTCCAAGGAAGACACGTGTTACCTCATGCATAATGTAGGAAACAGCATTTACATGGGTATATGTGCAGCGAAGACCCTTTCCCACCAACCTACGGAGTAATACTTGCCCTTCAAGCTTCGGGCGTGAGTCTACTACCACAACGCGAAATTGTTTACCAAGTTCATGAGCATTTAGCAGTATCATTTCAACAACACAAGAAAATCCATAGGTGAGTAGAACATCACCATCTCTAATCTTTGTTACTGCATGACTGACTATAACCTTGTCAGCAAGTATTATTTTTTCATTTATGAAACGATCAATGTCTGACTGAAGACTTGATTTTGCTTCAGATTCTGAAAGATTCAATGGTAACTTTTCAATGCGATTCTTTAGAAACTTAATTTCTTTTCCCATACTGATTGACAGTGGCCTGCACTCGATCAAGAAAGAAACATAGCTACCAAGTTTGGCAGTTAAATCTCGAATAAGAGTTTTTTCTCGTGGTGTAGAATAGTCTCTAATGGCATCTCGGAATGCTAAGAGCATAGCAATGCAGCGATTGTTGCCACCAGATATATCTCCTGACAAATACTGAAGCCCAACCTGAAAAATGATTGATAACAGAGCTGATAAACACAAGCCAAGTAGATGTTTAAACACAGAAAATTTAATTTTATAATCCATTTATTGGATAAATATGCAATATTCGTCTAATTGATTAGCACGCATATTGTTAAGTCCATGAGTAGACGGTTTAGGATTCATGTACTGGACCTTTTCCCACCGACCGTAGTTGGTATTAATTTACATCAGTACAAGTCCGAACACTATTTGGACTTGGCTGTGTAATGATTTTCCTTCTATATAATGATAGTAGTATTTAAAATACAATTAACTGCTTGTTACCGCCTTTGACCAAGTAGGATTTACTGTATCCACAGTTGATAGTGAATCAGATATCTCATACGATTTGTAGTCAAAAAATTAGGCTTGCGTGTCGATCGGGTGCTGAACTGGCACCTTTTCATCCTTCTACGCTTTAAATGACATGTCATTTCACGTATTCCCACGGGAGGGTTCTGTGAGGGAGGTAGCGTAACTGCTTCTGGGAAAGGACGTTTGCCTCTTGCTTCTTTTCGAGTGGAGGTTCAATTAAGATAAAGGTCCCCCCCTTCAGCCTATAAAAGGTCCTAAAGGGCGCCTCCTCCTCTTCACATTGCTTAAAGCTTTCCCTGTAGTTTCTACTTTCTCTTCCCTTTCTTGCGAAGCGACTGTTCTCTTTCGGTGATCATCTTCAGGCGAAGCACAGAGGACGACTGTGAAGATGAAGACTTTGGTGGTTGCTCGGGTGTTCATGCTGCTTTGGCGTAGGAGAATGGACGGCGATGGGGTGATCTCGTACAAGAAAGGAGGGCATGTGGCGACGGGCTCCCTCCTATCTTCTGGACCGTCGCACCACTGGGGGGAGGGGAGAGAAGGAGTCATTGTTCCTCCTTTCTTTCATCCTCACTCCCCCTCTCCCACTCCCTTCAAGGGAGTGTTCACTCTTTCTCTCTCTTTTGTTCTTCTACCAACCTCTTTTCTTTGTTGTCTCTTCTTGCCCGCTCTCTTTCACTCTTTAGAGGGTGTTGGTTTTCTACTTTCTACTTCTTCTTGCCCGCGCCATCAATTCTTAATGGTTTCGTTATGCTCTATCTTCCAAAGAGTTGGTAGAGGAGGCCTTCTCTTATTTTCTACGAAGCTGGTGCCTGGGCATACTCTCCTCTTCTTTCTCTTTCCTACTGATACCATCTCTTCTGAACTTCCCAAGTAGACAAAGTCAGTCATTCCGTTATCCGAGCCAGTTTTTACACTAGGTGAAGTCAGTGGCTCGGCTTGGAGCTGCAAACCCCATCCGCACTGAGTAATCAATTCATGTTGTACCAATTTTTCTCTTTCTTTTTGCATATTGTATTAGTTATGGCCTATCTAATGTACAAAGATGTATGATGCAATAAAAAGGAGAGTTATTATCAAAATTTGTCTCTTACATGTATGGGAAGAAGCTCAAAAATAAAATTTTCACAATGTTGCTGCGTTCCAAGTCCAAGGAATGGGCATTCCATCCATTGTAGATAACTGGTACGCTCCTTTTCCGAGCGTCTTGACCACTCGGTAGGGGCCTTCCCAGTTAGGGGCCAACTTCCCCACCGCTTCCAGTGGTCGATAGGCTTCGGCCTTTCTCAGAACAAAATCTCCTGTTTGGAATTATCTGTCTCGGACTTTGGCATTATAGAACTGAGTCATGTGCCGTTGGTATTCCATAGCTCGGATCCTCGTGACCTCGCGTACCTCATCTGCTAGGTCCAAGTTTTCTAACAACTTCTACTCATGCAACTCGGTCGAGAAGTTGATAACTCGGAGGGAAGGGCTGCCGATCTCCAAAGAATCACGGCCTCCGTGACATACACCAGTTGGAAAGGAGTCTCACTGGTAGTGGCTCTTGGAGTTGTTCGGTTCCGACCATAGTACGCTTGACAATTTCTCGAGCCAATTACCCTTGGCGTTCCCGTGCCTGGTCTTAGTGCCTTTGAGGATAGTTTTGTTGACATTTTTGACCAACCCATTAACTTAGAGGTGGGCTACTGAAGTGAAGTGATTGTGGATGTATAGGTCAGCACACTTATTCTTAAAATAAGCGGAGTCAAATTATCGATCATTATCGCTCACGATCACTTGGGGGATTCTAAAGCGACAGATGATTGACCTCCAAACGAAACTCCAGATGACTCGTTCGGTGATTTTGGCGGTGGCCTCAGCCTTAATCCACTTGGAAACATAGTCGATGGTGACTATGATGAACTTCTTGTGAGATTATGCCATGGGAAAGGGGCCCAAGATGTCGATTCCCCACCGAGTGAAGGGATAAGGCTCAGTTAGGGTCACGAGTTCTGAGGTTGACTAGTGGACTAGGTGGTCAAACCACTGGCATGATCACATCTCTGAACGTAAGTCGAGCAATCGCGCTGGAGAGTGGGCCACCAATAGCCTTATCGTAGTAGGATCCTTGCAATCGACCTCCCCCGTAGTGTGCGCCACAGATGCCTTCGTGGACTTCTTGAATCGCTTACTGAGCTTCTGGAGCATCAAGGCACTTGAGGAGGGGACCGACAAAGGATCTTTGATAAAAGGGTCTTGTCTAGGAGGACAAAATGCCAAGCTTGATACTTTAGTCTCCGAGCTTCTTGAGGGTTGGGAGGCTCTTGGGAGTCCTGGAGCCAAGATATATATGGGGTTCGCCAGTCACCAAAAGATTCTTGTGCAATGACCACGAGCTTGATTTCTACACTCAGTCGTTCTAATTCCTCAAGGTGGACCGACTGAGTTCCCTCTGGGCTGATGGAGGAGGCCAAGAGAGAGAGGGCATCTGCTCGGGAATTTTCTTCCCGAGCTATTTGGATTATCTGAAAGCTCTCGAATAGTTAGGCTATTCCCCTCACCAGCTGGAGGTACTTGATCATTTGCATCTCTCAAGCTTCGTGGTCCCCATTGACCTGACTGGCGACCAATTGGGAGTTGGTGTGGATTCTAACTTGCTCGGCCCCCAGGCATTGTGCCATCCTGGACCCAGAGATGAAAGCGTCATACTCGGAGACGTTGTTGGACATCGGGAAGCTGAATTTCAGGGCGTATTGTAGTTCCACTCCTTCGGAGGATCTGAGGAAGATGCTGGCTCCGCAACCTGCTGAGTTGGAGGACCCGTCAACGAATAGGTCCCAAGTGAGGCCTGACATTGGCAGGGATGCTTCTTCAGGCGGGGCAGTGCTCTCCACGATGAAGTCTGTAAGGGCCTATCCCTTGATGGCTGTGCGGGGGTGGTAAGAGATGTCGTAGGCCCCGAGCAATATGGCCCACTTGACGAGGTGACCTAAAGCTTCGGAATGTATCAGGATCTTCTTCAGGGGCTCGCTAGTCAACACTACGATGGAGTGTCCTTGGATGTTTGGCCAGAGGCACTTAGCCAAGGTTACCAACGCTAGAACAAGTTTCTCGATTGCGGGGTACCTTCTTTCGTCCTTGAGGAGCAACTTTCTTGTGTAATGTACCAGCTTCTACACACCTCCATTGTCTCAGACTAAGACCGAGTGATGAAGACATCTCACGGCACTCTCTCTGGCTCGGGTTGCCTGCACCACCTTGAGGAGGACTGGCTATGATCTTTGCATGTTTTATTCATTTTGAGTCTTATATTATGTATTTTACTTTATTGAGTCATGTTGTTATAGTCTAATTCTCTTGGTTGTGCTTAATTTGGCCCTAGTACCTTAGTTTGGGCCCATAGGTTGAGTCTAGGATGAGCTAAGTCTTTTGTCTGTTTATCAAGGATATTTTGGTCATCTAAAGAGCGGATGCTTATAAATAGGCCCCTCTCTTTGTCATGTACAAAAATGGAGAGAGAAAGAGATCGGGAGAGGGAAGGAGAGAAACGGAGCAAGAGATCGAGAGATGGAGAAAAAAGAGGGAGACAGATGGACATCAAGAGAGACGGAGGGGCAAGAGAGAGAAAGAGAGAGACGGAGGGGAAGGGAGAGATCACAAGAGGGGGAGAGAGAGAAAGAAAGAGAAATCGGGAGTGGGAGAGAGAAAGAGATCGTGAGGGAGAGGAGAAGAGAGATGGGATGGGGGTGGATTTTTAATAATAATAATAAATATATATATATTCACATGTGTTTAGAGAGAGAAAGAGAGAGAACGATGGAGATAGAGAGAGGTAGAGAGAGGGGGGAAGAGAGAAAGAGAGACCGAGAGGGGGTGAGCGAATGAGAGGGGGACGCGGTAGTCACGATGGTGGCCGGCGGAGGTGGCAGACGGCGACGTGAGGGTGGCCGGCGGCAGAGGTGGGGAACGACGGTGGCAATGGCAGAGGTGGCGGAGGTGGAGCGGCAGTGCAACGGCGTGGGGAGGCTCGCGTGTGGGATGTGGGGGGTTCCCGTGGACGGTCGGAGGTGAGAGAAGGGAGTAGATCGGTAGGCGAAGGTGCAGGCTAGGTAGAGGAAGAGGTGCGAGGTGGCTGGAGGCTCGCTGGGGTGTTAGCGGGGAAGAGCTCGGTGGTGGGTGTGGCTACGTTGAGAGGAAGGGAGAGGGAAATGGCAAGGTGGCGGTGTAGGCGAGTCAGTGAGGGTGAGAGTGAGGAGATGGGATCGAGGTCGGCCGGTGGTGGAATGGTGGCTCACGTTGCCTGCAGAGGGGTGGCATGTTGGTGAGAAGAGGGAGATGGAGGGGACGGCTGGTAGGTATGGGTTAGAGAGTGGCCGGAGTGGGGTCGTGAGGTTGCATGGGAAGTGGAGAGGAGTCCGACAGTGGCAGTGGTGTGACGGTGGTCGATCATCCAATGGCCGTGGTGTGAGAGAGAGAGAGGGAGAGAAGGAAAGGGAAGCGACAAAGGGTGCTAGCAGGCCAGTGTTAGGAGGTGGGCATGATAGTGGTGGTGATGCGGTGGGTTAGAGAGAGGGGGAAGAATGGTGGGGAGAGGTTGGCCGCGGGAGGTCACCGGCGGCAGTGAGAGGGGTGTATGGCTAGCAAGGGGGTGGAGGTGGCCGCGGTAAGGGGGGAGGTGTGCAGGTGGGGTGTAGTGGTGAGGGGAGTGGTCGCGGAGGGTGGCTTGCGAGGGAGACCGTCGGTGCAGGCGGGGAGGTTGGGCGGCGTGGTTCGCGACGGAGGAGGCCGGCAGTGTTGAGGGTGGCCAAACCTTAACCCCCCCACCCTCTCTCATTCTCACTCGCGCTCTCTCTCTATTTCACTCCTGTTCTCTCTCGTTCTCTCGTTCCTTCGGCCCCGACTGTAGACGGACGTGACCGCGAGCGAGGTAGTGACGCCGGGAGGTTACTGAGACGCGTGGTGGCGCGAGGATCGGCATGGTTTGGGCTCGATCTCGAACGGTGGATTCAAAACTGACAGTTCGGTTCGTGTGGTGATTTTTGACGCAGTTTAGTCACCTCGGCGCTCGATTTTGTTAGTGGATGTACGGAGATGGATCACCACTTCGTCCTCTACATTTTTCCTATAATTTTGCGTAGATTGGTGCTCGATCGGGGGAACTCGGGCCAGTTTAATGAAAATTGATATTTTTGGGGTTTGTAGGGTTCGTAGGAAAACGGTAATCATTCTCGATGTAGTTAGTGTCAAACTGACCGCTGGGATGTCGGGATCCCAACCCCACCAGTTTCATGTCGATTGGTCGTCATTTGGGGCCGGTAGGAGTCCGAGAACCCTGGTGACTCGATTTGGGTTAATTTGTTGAAATCGCCCTGATCTCGCATTTTAATGCATGCATGTGATGTTTTTGGCCTCCAAGGGTTGTTTCCCGTCGTTTGGCATTGTGTCCCCTGCGCTTCGGCGTGAATGGGGCGTAGAACGGGCCGATTCGGCCATTCCACAGTTTTAGTTGCCAGATTTATGTAACGGTCCTTCCCGAGACCGTCACAAGCATAATAGTCCCTCGATAGACCGTTATACCCCGTTCATCATTTTTCATCTTTCAAGGCTTTGTTGGTGTAACGGACCAAACTTAGTCTGTTACGTGAGTATAACGCCCCTGTTTAGGCATGTTACACTCTGGTGGTTTTCGAGGCCTACTGTTGTTGTCAGCCCCTCGACGACTGTGTTGCCTCGAAGACCGTGGCAGTCGGTTCGCTGTAACAGATCACTCCATGTGCGTTATGGTTAGGTAACGCACTTGTGTGGGTCCGCTACGTTGTGTTTGACTGGCATTTGTTTGGCTATGGCGGGTGGTGTAACGCGCCTACCCCCATGCGCCATGTGGCTGTGTGGACTCAGCATGGTCCGTTATATGCTTCTTGTCCGTGTTAGTGTTTTGGGTCTGTTGGCTTTAACGCCCCTGTTGTGGTGCGTTAAGGTCGTGTAACGCCCCCATGGAGGTCTGTTACATGCCCTTTATTTGAGTTCTAGTCCGTTAGCCATAACGCCCCTGTCCTGGTGTGTTATACTGATGTGGCACACCTGTTCTGTTGCTTTACATGGTCTGCGGTAGAGGAACGTGCTTGGATTTTGTATATTATCAGGTTAAACCTTTCATAGGGTCTATTTTGCCGTCACAGCAGCAATCCTATCGGCAGCAAAGCCTGCAACCTGGACACTGGAAAAGAAATCAGTAACGCAGATTGTTTACAAACATTTGTCACTTAAACACCTTGTACAGATCGGTGCTGTGTTGTTTGACACTCAACCTTGTACAGATCGGTGCTGTGTTGTTAACACTCACCCATTTTCAGTTAATACAACCAACAGGACAGTTCTCGTACGAGTGGCATGAAATTTGGTATGTAAGCCCATCTCCTTTTCTTTGCAAACCACCTTCTAAGTCATGAAGACAACTTAAGAGTTTTTCGTAATCAATAATGTTCATGGTGGATCGCGGAAGATTCAGCACTCCTAGAGCGGATGCATTTGGAGGTGGACTGCAATTAACCGGGGGAGTGGCCCTTTGTATTTTTTATTCTCACCAGTTGGAAAATCTTCCCGTTTCCCTTTCAGCATCCCCGTTGATGTAGGCACTCATGTTTAATTGAATGCTTCTTGGACGCATCTGTGACAGGAAGACAACTGATCAGAGAGCATGCAAAGATTTTAGGATCTGAAGAGCTCCCAAGGGTGTTTTAGGGGAACAGGCACCTGTCATTTGCCCTCACTATTGTTCTACAGTTTTTAGGCGTGGGGGAAGAGCCCAACATCAGTTTTCAGAATGGTGCAACGACAGAGCTTTGATTTGTCTCAAGAAATTTCTACACGAAACGACAGCCCCAGAGCACCTGTACATAATCTAAAGATGAAGACACACGTGAACTGGAGAGCAAAGTAGGGATCTGAAGCGCGAGGATGTCCTGGCTGGAGTTTCATACACAACATGGTAGTAGCTAACACACAATCTTGTTCGGCGTCAAGCAACTCTTAATTTTTTTCCTCCTTTTTTCTCTTTAATTCAAGTGATTCAACTAGTAATTAGATAATTATAAATCTTCATCAGGGAGAGTTTCACACCGTCATGACCTACTACTATTTCTGACATCCGAAGAATACGAGGTTTCTCTCAGACCTCACCATCAGTGAGGGACATAAACCGTTCAGTAAGACAACATACGGAGACACTTCGGTCCCGTTTGGTTGCCCGCCTCAAACTCTATTTTTTATTTAGTAAAGTTAAAATCTACGGGAATAACGAGTTAATGAAAACAGAGTCATCATCAAAAATGAGATTAAGATTAGAATCACTTACTTTTTTATTCTCATTTTTTTCTTTTTCATAGAGTCATCATTTAATTAGTGACTCGTTAATTGTTGAATTGTCCTACTTTATTTCCTATTTCTTTGTACCTCCACACTCCTTTTTAGCCCTTCCGAGCCCTCCGACTCGTGGGCGGCGGGTCAGGATTCGAATGGTATCAGGCTCCTACCGGTATCCGGATGTTGGGTCGTTACATTTACATTTTAGCTCTAGAGGGTTAGATAATGAAAATGTGATAAATCATGCAGATAAAATCAAAGTTACAATGAGATATGCAGATACGAACAAGATGTATGAGAACATGATCAAGCAAGATTATATAAGTTTGGCCTTTCATGTAACAAGAATGTACTAGAATGTATCGAGAATGTACTTTTCATAACCATGTAGGCTATGCATTAGAAAGTCATGTAATAAGCAAGTATAATTTCATGATAAACCTTGTGGATTTTACCCGTTTATAAAAAAATTACTCCTAACGCAATGCAATGGCAGTGTTCATCATACCCTATAGTTTACAGTATATTTTTGGCCATCTGCCGAGGGGACTAGCGTGGAGCACTTGGACACTGTCCGTGCTCGCCCTTACATCTTCAAGTTATAAATCAAGTTACTTCTACGAGAAAATAATAATATTTGGCCAATAATGTAAAGTTCAGACAATAGCTTCGTGGTAGCAAAAATCAAGGTAAGAACGTACCAAATATGAATCATGAGATCAAGGATGAATTATTAACAAGGTCATGCTACGGGAGGAATCCGACAGCATAACGGTACATTCATTAATTTTCATAATTCATTAATAACTTATTGAATAAGATTTTGGGTTCTAGATAGTCAGTGGACCATCTAGGGATAGGGCAAAGCCAACCCTTGGGTCAAACAGCACATAGACAAAATGCGGTCAAGTCAGGACCATTTTTTTGAGGGGGCGATCAAGTCAAGACCGCTATCAAGCAGATTCGACGCCAGAGAAGAAAGGGTCGACATAGCAGCATCAGCAGGAAGATGACGGTCAGATCCGGACTGCTACCAGAAAGTGGCGGTCACTGGAAGGTCGCAATCAGTCCAGAGTGCAGGAAAATACAAAAAACTCAAGTGCTTTCTAGACTATTAGATTTTTAGGGTACAACCAGCTCGACGTCTTAGTGGGAATCCTAAGTTTGCAGAGACTTATGGAGACCTTAAAACATGATCACCTAGTTTAGCAGAAGGAATATCCGACGGAGAGGATCTCAAGTCCAAGAAGTGTTCCTATCAAGTGCATGTGGTCTAATAGCAACGTATCGGAATACGCACTATATGTGAACTTGTAAAATAGAAATAAGGTAAGAAGAGAACGCGTCGCTAGAGGGATCACGCCAACATCTACCTCTATGACCTTGTCTGATTCCCCCTCAAGAACATGACTACTAGTAGAAGTCTCTTCGTCATCAACAACCAGTCACTGTCGGCATTGAGACTGTGATTTTTCTCCCATCTTCTCACCATGAGTAGAAGAGGCAACAGAGGAGGACATTCCACTCACCTCCGAAAATAGATAATCTGATTGACCCTTAGCCAAGCAGCGATGGACTAGCAGCAAGCTCCTCTCAGCCCTCCACTCGGAGCACTCTGATCTCTCCGACACTGGGATAAAGGCGATAGGGTTCACGCCTTCGCCCTTATATTTCCACCTCTTGAAGATGACAGAGCATTGGTTGGGAAAGGGCTACCATAATAAACAAAATCTAAACCAAATCGTGCATTCCAGAAGTCGAGAAGTCCCCGCCATATGAAAAAAAATCCTCCACATAAGGCGAAGCACCAAACTAAAGGTAGGGGAGCAAGTGATATGGGCAGATCCTCCTAGCCATTGACTCGTGGCCCACTTCCGTTTCTAGAGTGGACTCTGCCATATTGTGTATCCCAAGCGACATAATGGCAGTGGCAGTGGCAGTGTATCATCGTAGGGTGATATCAACTAATCGCAGAGACATCATTAGGAAACCCTCTTCCAAAATTACCTTACCACACATGGTTCCCACACATATTACCTAGGCAGGTAACTTTACAACCCTGGCATCATTACCTAGATTTGTGATCTCCTACTATCAATCGATTCGAGATGCCCGCATAACCTGTCTTATTCCCACGATTGCACAATACCTTTCCAAACAGAGGGTCATGCTAGGACTCGAATTCTTCCCCTATAAAAGGTTAGTCATGGCAAACTCTCAAGCTATGCAAACAGTTGCCCTCTACATAACTCCTTCTCCTTTCTGATCTATTCCTACCTTCACTGACTTAAACATCAGAAGATTTTTTCAGGGAATATCATCTTCGATGAGAACTTTATTCCTGTGCAAGAGGATATGTTTCGACACTCGGAGGACATTCCATGACGCTCATGACTCTCGCCCTGAGTCCCGACCTTCATCCCTCGCATTGTAGTTTGTTGTCCTAGTCTTTTTGTTGGATCCCACAAAATAAATTTAAGTGTAGCATACGTAATAGCTATGACACTGGATGAAATGGAACCCAATGAGGAATTTGTAAGCTATGTTCTTCCAGCCCATAAAAGTATGTTAAGTTTCCATAATATCATGCGTGTCTCATTTTCTCTCATTGCTTCCAATATGCAACCTGCAAATCAAAAAAATTACTGTCCTAGTTATAGGGCTTTAGTTCTAACCTTAGTGCATTCGAATTAGGGCTAGGTAGCCCCAATTTAAGTTAGGATAGGTTTTAGCGCAGTGTAGGAACTGTTGGCCACGGATTGGGACTCTCACGGAGAGTCCTGATCGGATTTAACTGCATCTTTGCACTTGCAATCTATCGAGCGGCCGCTAGGCAACCTATGCAGTCGTTTGTCCCTTTCTTTCATCACCTTCGTTCTCTCATGCCCAAACAGTGCTCGGGTGACTGTTTATCATTCCTTGTGGTCACTCATCTGACCGTTTCCCAGGTTTTCTCCTGTCTTCATTAACCTTTTTTTTCACCATCACGGTCTACCCTGCATAGCCCATTCTCTCCCGTGCTCTCCGTCTCTCTTTGTCAATCTCAGAAGTTGACATTGTTAGTCATGGTTAGAAGGTCAGCATCCATGAATTTTCATTTTAACACAAAAGATAAAAACACCATTTTTATTAACTAAACAGAGTCATGTACTTGCATAACACAAGAAGAGTACAAGGTGGCTCTCAAACCGGTCCCTCTCCTGGGCCCCCGCTGTCCCTAGTGTCATCATGCCGCTTCGACGGTGGCTCCATGGCAGTGCTCTCCTCCTTGCGACGGCATCGTCGCTCCTCCTCTTCGTTCCTCTGGTAGTCGGAGGAGCCGGTGAAGTTACCTTAGTATGCGCTGCTAGGTGTGGCGCTCTAGCTATTGCTAGACTCCAACTTCTTTCCTAAAAGTCAGAGGGCTTCCCTTAGTCCCACTATCACTCCCTTCATCTCGATAACCTACACCCAGGACTAGTCACGCTCACCCCTCAGTCTCGCAACCTCTGCTGGGAGGCATGCTATCTCCTCCTCCTCTGCACGATGGTAAGTCACTCCCCTGCTCAGTCGCTCCACCTCCTCACAGAGGTGGGCCACCCCTGCCGCCTCTTCTCGGCATCGCTCCACCTCGCTCAGTGCCGCGGTCAGCTCTCTCATCTGCATAAGCATTCATCATGGTCAGCCAATTGCATTTGCATCAGCATAAGTATTTTTAGTGGAAAGGAAGTCAGTTGGTTTAGCTTACCCTCTCCATAAGAGTGGCCTCGGCCTCCTCGGCCTGAGCAACTGCCCGTGCAAAGTCAGCATCCCGCTCAGCTTGGCCTCTCGCTGGCTGGGAGGAAGAAGATGGAGCATCCGGTCCCTGCTGCTGTGCTCCCTCAGCTTGCTGCATTTTAAAGGGGCTTCCTCAACATTTTTGGGTTCTACTTGAGAAACAAGAGCTAAATTTTGCATCTCTTCAATATCTTCCCCAGGGAGGAGGACGGACAGAACATAGTGTAATCTTCCACTGAAATCTTCGTTTCAAAATTGGCATTTTTTTTGGTGATTAGTGGAGATCATGCAACAAGATGGAGAGGAAGGTAGAGGAGGAAGTGCGAGAGGGTATATGGATGGATAGAAGAGATCGAGGAAGGGATCAAAAGAGGAGAAGAAAAGAGTAGATAGATCAATGGGCGGTGAATGCCCACAGTCACAAACTTTAATAATCAGGAAATCTATTGGAGTTTTCAATAACAGAGGATTGATCAGGATGGGAGGTGAGCAAGGTACAAAATCTAGCTTTTGTAGCAATGAGAACAAATGGGAAGGAGACCAACTAAAAACAATGGGGGAGCCCCCCTCTTCCCGCGGATGGTAAGCCGACTTTCTTGATGTGTATTGCACGAGCCGCACCTCTGAGCTTCTTGGACAGTTTTCTTCATAGAACATCCTTGTAAAAGCTTCATTGAAGTCATCCATGTCATCAACAAGCCCCCTTGGGCAGCAATGGCGGGCCAGAAAGTGAACAAGCAGCATCTTTCTTCTCAGCCTAACTTGGCGGGGTGTTCAAAGTGCCTGGCTACAGTGGGGCCCTTACAAAGTGCTGACGGTAATCTCAAGTCAAGGGACCCAAGTCTCCCAGGATTGACAACGATGACTCTCGGTAACCGAGGCCCCTTTTGCTCATCTTTCTGCCCCTGGGGACTGGCGTGGTCTGCCCTTACAACTGAGGGCCGAGACCTCTCCCCGACTAATAGCCTAGTTTCAATATGATCCTCCACCCCTTAGAATCCCTAATCTCGGGCTTCTCCTTGATATTCACTGGTGCGACAATGGGCTTGCATGGTGTATAGGCCCATGAAAAATTGAGGTCCAGCACAGATATAACAGGCCTATTGCTGGGCCAAAGTGTCAACAAAATCTTTTCTGAAATAGCTTCAGCTGACTGGGCCGTGGAGATGCTCTTGACTTTTACCACCTGCCCCTGGAAAGGGAACTTGAGGCACTGGTGAGTAGTAGACAGCACAACACTAAGATTATCAATCCATGGCCGACCCAGAATAGCTTTGAACATGGGGTCGATGTCAAGCACATAAAATTCAATGGGCATTGTCAATAGCCCGAGTTCAGCTTGGATACTAACCACCCTATGACACGACCTACTCGAATTATCATATGCTGCAATGGTAGTCGGGGTAGGCCTTAACAAAGCTTCCGAGATGTTGCATGCTCTTAGGGTGCTCAAAGAACAAACATTGATAGAGGCCCCAGTGTCTACAAACGTTGAGGACCAAATTGGGCCCTTATAATGTGTTGGCATTGATTTGGTGGATCCAAGATCCCAAGTAATAGCTAGACATTCATTGGAATTGGCCAGGAATTTCAAGGTCAAGATATGTAGCTTATCTTCTAGGATCAAGTGAAATTTCAATAATTGAATGGGAAGCCATAAGTTCATGGCTTACAAAAGACAGGAATGCAATCTGAGTTTAATTACAACACAAGTCATTCATGGCCCGGCTACCGAGGCACACAAGAAACATGCGAGAAACACGCTTCTAGATGAGTTGCGATCATACATTGGCCGCAACAAGGTGAAAACTGTCTGTCATGGACTACAACAGCAGATATTGGGCCAGAGGGACAAAGCCCAGCATTAAAGGATGAAAATGGTCTTTATTGGGCCACAAGAAGACAAGGACGGTCCTAGATGGGCCGTTTAGAACAGGAAGGTTCCTGGGCCACAACAAAAAGGCAACGGTCTCCATTGGGCCGCTCCACCACATAGACGGTCCTCAAAAGCCTGTTTAGGAGATAAAGATGGTCTAGTGATAACCGCAACTAGTTTGGGCCCAGCAAGACTAAAGTATCGACTTAATGGGCTCCCAGCCCGCCCGAGACAGGGTGGAACCGAGCCAGGGTCCAGCCTACACCTCTCAGGTCGAGTTAGACGCTATAGGTTGACTCAAACATAGGTTGGTCGACTGAAATTCAAGGACAATCGACCAGCAGAACCTGGCACTTAGCGAGTTAGATGCAGTCACAATAGAGCAGCTATAAGGTCCAAGCGGTCACACCTGGGCCGCAATTAAACCAGATAGTCTCGATTCCAGGCTGTAAAATCATGCGATCCAATCGAGTTAATAGGCGCAGGATTTGGGGGTACAACCCGCTGGGCGTCCTAGTGAGAATCCCAGGCTCGCGAGGACTTACGGAGGTCTCATAGTAGAGGTTGTAGTCCGATGGAAGGAATGTCCGGCGGAGAGTCCCAACTATTACAAGATTAATGACTAATAAACATCGAAAACCAGTATATAACGGTCAGCCAGCACCACCAGAGTGGCGTGATTGTCAGAACAAACCTAGCAAAATATTCTGGCAATTTAATTATGCTTTATCATTTGAACAAGTAATGAGATATGACTATAGATGAAAGGGTAAGTGATGTGACACAACCTCAGGCCTAAGCAAGCAAGCACAATCGCAAGTCGAACGGGCCGATATCGGCGACCAACTCACCTGGCACTCACCCAAACCCGTGGGTAACTCAGCGATGCCGAGTGGAGGATGTGAGGGCTGGTCCCTTGCACCATGGGCTTCTTTAAGCCCGCATAAATCGTCACCTAGGTGACTGGCACGCCCTCACACTCATAAACCGAATAAAAGAACGAACAAACGAACAAACAAATGAAATAAAGAAGAGTCCCGAAAGTGCGTCCACAAGTCTCAGTCTCGGTCCCGAGCTAAGGTCAGTGGAAGGACCCTACCCACACATAGGGCAACATACACGCCCATCTATCGGAAGGGGCATGAAAACGCTATTGGTAACTCAACTTTCACCGGTATAGGATCCGCTACTCAGCATACACAACATGGCCTGATGCATCCACTGACATCTTATACTGTGCCAAGGCCTCAAATACGTGCACACTACTCACACGTGGTCCCGAAAGGAGTAAAGGAGACACTCACACACACCACACCCTCAGATTGGTTGGGATCCTCACCTCTGCACCCGTTAGCAAGGCCGTGTCTAGCTACCCAACACAGGGTATGCGCCACTACATCCATCAGTAGTGTACTCTTATCCCAACCAAGGTACGTACATTCAAGCGGTCCCGCATCTGCACAAGGAGCATCGTACACACTGGGTGGTCCCATCCGGTCCAACACGATCGGCCACTGGGATGCTCCATGGTCCCGCAGAGTCTCACTGAGCACTAACATCCACGGTCTCGTGGGAATCACAAGAAAGACGTGCACACACACGCAGATCACTATAAACCACGTTATGACACTAAGGGGTGTTCAGGAAACCACCCCAACTGGATTGCGAAACTAGTGGACACCGGCCTACTAACTCACACAAAAACTACCCAATCGTGATCATAGAACTCACGTGGATATGACCTTCCATGGTCACTGAACTCATGTAGTAAGTAACATGCCACCGGCACGCAAGCCACGTGGAAACCATGCCATAAGTGCATGGCCAAAACCCATCATGGGGAACCCATGAACTCTCAAACCAATATAATTTATCCTTGGGCGACTGTCACCCTCACAAGGCCGAAAAGGCCCAATTCCCATGGGTTTTGGTGGATAAAACACTAAGTTTTGGATTCGGGATGAAAAACCATAACCTGGGGTTGAAAAGGCCATTAAAAACCATGGGGTAGGTGATTTCGGTCGATCGACCTTGTAACGCCCTGGAATTTTTTAGATCAAGATCCGTGAGTTTTAGACCGCTTTCGTGAGTCCCAGATTGAGTTTCACGGTTTACTCGAGTTTTTGACTGTCGAGCCTACGGAACCCTGTGTAGGGTGAACCGACGTGTTGTTGGGCTCTGGGATATTGCAGGCATGTTGTGCATTTTTGAAGATCAGGGCCTCGGAAGATGCACAATGCAGTGGTACTATTCTGGAGTCGAAGAATGCACCGGTTCACCCTGCACGGCATTCCGAAGGCCCGACCTGTAAAAACACGCGGAAACTGCTAAACTCAGTCCGGGACCCACGAAAATAAAATAAAAAATGTTCAAAAAAATATGGGGCATTACACATAGAAATGATCCTGCGTCAAGAAAATGCAGTGAGTCTGATTCAGTGACACAGGCAAAAGGCAAAGACACCAAGGGGACACATTCTAAAGGAAAGAAGGTGGATGAAGTAGAACCACAACATCGTCCTCCGGCTAGGGCAAAATCAGGGGAGGCTGTACTAGATATCCATCCTGTCTCTGGCGCTGTAAAACCGAGGACCATAATGCTGCCGTGATGGGTTGATTTCAATGATCATGAGTTGCTGGAACTCTTCCCTGAACTGCCTGAGGTAATGGAGGCACAAGGCTAGACTTCCTTTATGTCTTCACACAGAAGGTATTATCCGCACTTGGTCAAAGAATTTTACCACAACTTACAGTGGGTCGATGGGAAACTTTATATTGTGGTTCGAGATGTGATAATTGGTCTTTCCAAGCAACTGTTCCATAAGGCTTTACAGATTTCGAAGTCTGGGGTCGATCCCAAGGAAACCCCGTTTGATGAAAAGGAAGCTTATACTATCATGACCGGCCAGCCAACCCTTGATCAAATTCCCAAGGACATCAATGCCAATACTTTCCCTCCATTTCACTGCCTCCTTCATCACATGTTTACCACGATCATTCAAACAAGAGGGGGTGGTCGGGGTCAAGTTAGTCGCACTCACACTCCGTTGATGCTCCACACATTTAACCACATCTTGCATAACCCTTCCAACTCACTTCCATATGCTTCACATTTAACTACCATCTTTGAGGGTGCTCAAATTCCATTGAAAAATGAAGAATGTATTGTCATCCCCAAGAGGAATGTTTATACCATTCATTATGTCACCACTTTCATGAGGTATAAGAAAAAAGGAGACTGTGTCTCAAGAAGCTTACCCTCTGTCAAAAGCCAACCTTCTGAGCCTCCAAGTGCAAAGGAACAGCCTGAGATCTTGGCTCACAATGTGGTTCCTCCAGAATTCACAACCCATCCCTCGGTTGTTCCATCTCCTCTTGTCTCTCCATCACCACCACGTCTATCTCCTGTCACTGATGCTCCATTAAGCCTCCCAGTTGTTCCATGGATGCCAGAGAGGGCACCACCAGTGTCCACCCCAATGCCCAGACGGTCCTGTGAACACGGTGAGGCATCCACTTCCACTATTCGACCGTCAACCCAGCCAGTACCCCAAGAGTTGTATGCCCTAATCTCTTCCCAAGTTGCCACCTTGTCAGCACAACTCAATTCCTTTCACTCTTCCATGACTGAGATGTCCACAAGATTTGATCTAAGGCTGGCTCATCTTGAAAATCAGAAGGAGAGCAAATTTATTCAGCAGCAACAAAACTCAGACCATGATGCTCACAGATTTAACCGACTAGTGGGCACTTTGGGGAAAGTTTCAACCAGTGCAAGCCTACTTCAGACCTGGATACACAATGAATTAAATCGCTTGGATGATCAAATATAACAAGGGAATTCACTCCACAGGAATGCCATCACTGAAATACAGAAAGTTTGATTATCCTATGCGCATTTGGTTAAGAGAATGGAGGTCCTAGAGCACGATTATACCTCTCTCATTCAGTAGACCATGGATCTCAGGCATGCATTTGATCAGGTTCGGAATCAATTTTCTTCAGTTGAGGCTGTCATTAGAGGAGAACTATAGTAAGTAGCGGACAGACTGCACCACATTGAAGCTCACCTACCTACAGCATCACAAGCTCCAACACCACCCTCAGCTCCTTCCACTAGTGGTTAATCATAGAGTCAGTACTCCCTTGTTTTGCTGATGTCAAAGGGGAAGAATGTAATTGTCATAGGAGTCAGTCAAGTCATTATCATAGGAGTCACATGAGTAGTCATGGGAAGGTGTCTTTTGTACATTGTTAGTAACTCACAAGTCTGAGCTTATTACCTCTTCATAATGTACAAATGGAATCCTTTTTCATGAAAACATGAAATTTAAATGAAATTGAATATCAGTATCTTGCTCCAACGAAACTTGATCTTGTACTGCATGTCTGTGTTTCTAATGAAGCCCTTCCATTAACAATGACTTATAGTTGCCATCATCAAAAAGAGGGAGACTGTTATACACCTCTTGTTTTGATGATGACAAACTATAACCCATTAAGTTCAATAATTCATTGAATTCAATCCTCATGCACAATATACATGTTAAATGCAGGAGCACAAGACAAACCCAACCAAGGAAGGGACTCAAACATCAGAACCATTGTTTGATAGGGAAGAAAGCAGTAAAGAACAAGGTCTTTTGCACCACAGATGTAGAAGTCGACTTCTGCACATAGGCCAGAACCACCAGGTTTTGGATAGGCGTAGAAGTCGACTTCCACTGATGTAGAAGTTGACTTCCGCTTGGCTGATAGAACTGGGCATTCTGGGGTTTGTTCAGAAGTCAACTTAGACTCTTCTAGAAGTTGACTTTCGTAGAGAACAGGTTATGTAAACCCTAAAATGACCTCGATTGTCACAAGATCCGATACCCAAGTTGTGGATCCATTATGGCAGGTACATAGAGGGTCCACATATGCCAAAGAACATGAATTTTTAATAGATTCTGTTGCATCAAATGGAGAAGATCTGGTCTTCAACCTGTTCACAGAAAAATAGGACCTTACCTAGCAGTCGCTCCAACTGAATCAGTAGATATTCCGAAAGCACTCCAAAAATTTAAAAATGCATGGTGGGAAGCCTGAAATGAAGTCGTGAAAAAGGCCTCAAGCTAAGGAGGGAAAGTGTGAAGAGGGAGAAAGAAGAAGAAAAGGAGCGTTTGCCCAGAAGTTCAGAGAAGAAGTAGCATCTCCTTGTCACTGGAGGTCGCTTGGGTGTGTAGAGATAAAACCTTCATTGTTGAAGCCAAGAACCCATGGGGATCTTCATCAGTGAACGCATTGCTGCACGAGAGTTCTTCATCAGATCGAACCTTCAAGAGTGCTAAAACTCATTCTCTAATTGATATGATCTCTTTCTCTCCATCTCTTTTCCTTTATTTCATTTCAATCTTTAATGAAGTGTTTTTCTCGTTCTTTCAAGCTATGAGCCAGTGTCAAACAAGCTGTGAGTCAGCCTTAAACAAGTTATGAGTCAGCATCAGTCAAGTTGTGAGTCAGCGTTAGTCAAGCTGTGAGTTAGTGATTGTAAAGCTGTGTGACAATTGAGATTTGGGGTGTGATTTCCTTGATAGTAAAGTCTCACTCGGGTTGAGTGGGGGTGGATGTAGGTCTCTAGGTAGAGACCGAACCACCTGAAAAGGTTCATCTTGTGTGTTGTGTTGCTGTGCTGTGCTTGCCAAATCTTTTACCATCGTGTGTCTTTGATGGGGGCATTTCTCGCCCTTCACTTTTTTCACAGCCCCAGTTGCTCACCAGTATGGTTCCATTGTGTCCGTCACAATTTTCTGAGTCGAGTTATGTAATTTTCATATGTTTGTGAACGGTTGTCATAGCGTTGTGCCGCGGGTGTTGCGGCGAGTTTGGTTGTGGTGTTGATCCCGTGGGGATCATGTAGGAGACAAGGTCTCCGTGGTTCTTGGAGCGAGAGCTCTGTGCACTTCGTTGTAAGCGAGTGAAGCCTCACCGGTTTGGTGAGGGGTGGACGTAGGGAGTCCGTCGTGGTCCCGAACCACCTTAAAATCTTTGTGCATTGTGGTGTGTGCTGGCTCACTATTCTCTATTGTCTTGATCGTGTGGGCACAGTTTGATTGAGCAAATCTAGTTTATTTTCTTTTATCTTATTCTCATCAAACACGTTAATTCTACCGTTAAGTTCAAATTTTGGTCAGCATTTTTAAGGGACAATTCAACCCCCCTTCTTGTCAGCACGCATATAGTCTGGGCCAACAGTTGGCATTCCTTTATCTTCACTTTCTCTGCAAGTCGTGGGAAGCTTCTGTGGTTCCATTTTCTCGATTCTGAGAGTGAAGGGTGTGAGCTCTTGTACCGCTTTCCTGTTGTGAGTGAGAGAGATTTAGAAGGGGTGGCACTGCAGGGTGTCTTTTGAAGGACTCCTGGATCGAAGAGACTACATTAAGAAGTGTGTTCTTTTGATCTATCATTTTTCTTCGTTAAGGCAAGTTCCTAAGGTTCAACACATCCTGTTAGCAAGTTCTAAACTACTTTCAGAGGTCTTAGGTTAAAAGAAAATATTTATTGGTTTATGCCAACCTCTCCCTTAGGGATTTGCTATGACACATAGGGTATGGGACCCACGTGGAACATCGGTGCATTGGTAGCCTAACCCGCCGCATGGATTATGCGGTCCATGTGTGAAGCCCCTCATGCCCGCCCACAGCACGTCATAGACGTAGGGCTCTACGCTGCCATAAGGAAACACGGTTCCAGCTTTGCTCCCAGCTCAAGCTTTTAGCGCAATAGTAGGGGCTTGATCCTGTAAACTAGTATCAGAGCTAGGTCGCGGGTTCAAATCCCCCTGGTGCCGCTAGGGGGGGAGATTGTTGGTTTATGCAAGTGTCTCCCTTAGGGATTTACTGTGACACGTGGCGTATGGGACCCACGTAGAACATTGGTGCGTTGGCAGCCTAACCTGTCGCATGGATTATGGGGTCCATGTGCGAAGCCCCTCATGCCCACCCGTAGCATGTCATAAACGTGGGGCTCTGCGCTGCAATAAGGAAATACGGTTCCACCTTCACTACCAGCTGAAGTTTTAGCGCAATGGTAGGGGCTTGATCCTGTAAACAATATTGTTAGACTCGATGCTGCTCTGCAAAATGAAGTTGCTGAGAGAAAGAACCGCCACCTTCTTAATGTTGCGTGTACTCAACTATTTCATATGCATGTACCTAAATAGTATTGGGGAGATGCGGTTCTTACCTCATGATATCTTATAAATCGTGTTCCGAGCAATGTGTTAGATGGATGATCGCCGTTCTTGTCTTTACATCCAGACCTTTCTCCCTTTCCTCTTGTTCCTCGAGTGTTTCGATGTAAATGCTCTATTCACTCACTTGGCCTAGGTCATGATAAATTATCTCCTAGATCGGTTCCCTACATTGTTCTTGGATATTCTCGAACTTAAAAAGGGCACTGTTGTTTTAGACCCCGGTCCAAGAAATCCTATGTTTCTGTTGATGTTACTTTCTTTGAGTATGTACTTTTTTATACGAGGTGTGAACTCCTCCCTCTATTCCGAAGGTCCCAACTTCACCTGTTTTGTTTCCTCCTGACTCGGTTCTTATCACTGATAATGAACCCTCTGAGCCACATGCTACGAATAATTTTTACGGGCAGGTTTATCAGCAGCACACACCTCCTCCAGTGGATGCCCCTCCACTGTTTTCTTCTTCACTGGTGGATCCTTCTTCTGGTGAGTCCCCTTCTCCACTTGTTTCAGATCTTCATCTTCCCATTGCTGTTCGGAAAAGGGTGAGATCGTGTAAAAGTATTTACCAACACCCTATTGGCAATTTTTGTCTGCTATACATCTTTGTCTCCCTCTTTTCGTCAAGTTGCCTTATCTATTTCTGTTGTTCCATTCCCAAGAATGTTTCGGAGGCATTCTTTAAACCTGAGTGGAAAGTTGCTATGGACGACAAAATGAATGCTCTTATATCTCGTGATCCTTGGATCCTTGTGCGCTGCCCAGCTCATATTACTCCCATTGCCTACCGTTGGGTGTTTACTGTGAAGTACTCTCCTGATGGTACCATTGATAAGTATAAAGCTATACTTGTTGCAAAAGGGTTCACACAAACTTATGGAGTAGACTATTTTGAAACCATCTCCCCTGTGGCTCGGTTGAACTCAGTACGAGTGCTCTTTTCACTTGCCATTAATCAAGGTTGGCAGATGCTTCAAATGGATTTAAAGAATGTTTTTTTGTATGGTGATCTTCAGGAGGAAGTGTGTATAGAGCAATCTCCAAGGTATGTTGCTCAGGGGGAGCTGGTGTGTAAGCTGAAGAAGGCCATTTATGGTTTGAAACAGAGTCCTCGTGCTTGGTTTGATAAATTTAGTAAACTTATAGCTGGGATTGGACTAAAAAGAAGCCAAGCTGACCATTCTATCGTGCCGGAGAAGGTGTTGGCGTCGTTGCCGACGGTGACCGTCCGGACGGTGGCACTTGTCGTGAAGACCGCTCCGGCTTGTCCCGTCGGCGTCCCCGTCGAGGTCAGGCCGGCGACGACGATGTTGTTGGCGTTGAGGTTGAGTTGTCCGCCGTTGGTGGTGCCGGCGAGGTTGACCGTCGCGTATTGCGCGGCGGTCGCGTTATCCACGGAGAGCGTGCCGTAGGCGCCGTTGGCATCCGACACCGTTATGGTCCCGGCGTAGGTATTGGAGGCGTTGGTCAGGTGGACGGAGCCGTTGCCGTAGAAACCGGAGAGATCGCTCACGGCGACCGCGCCCGACCCGGAGACGACGCCGTCGAGATAGATGTCCTTGCCGCCGTATTGCGTGATGAACTTCACGACGGACGATGCGTTGCCGTCGGTCGTGACGCTCACGCCTCCCGTGAGATGGAGGATGCCGTCGTTGTTCTGAATGTAGGTCTGCGTGCCGTTGGAGGCGCTGAAGACGAGGTTTTGGCTGACGGAAAAGGACGAGTTTGTCGCGGTGCCGCCGGTGAAGATGACGCCTCCGCCGTTGTAGCCGCTCCACTGGTTGTGCGACGTGATGTAAACGGTCGCGCTCGCATTAGAGCCGAAGGGATTGAAGTTCGTGGTGTTGTAGCCGGTGAATTTGAGCGCGTTGTTCGTGATCGTGGTGTCGCCGGCGTAGGTGTTGTTCAGATTCGCCGCATTCTGGACGAGGATGTTGCCGTAACTGGTGGTCGCGAAGTTCATCGTCAGCCCGCCGCCGCCGGAGAACAGGCCGTTGATCTGGGCTCCGTTGCCGCTGCCGGTGTAGATGACGCCGCCGTTCAGGGCGATGTTGCCGTTGTAAATCGAGTTGGAGCTGCTTCCGGCGAATCCGAGCTTGGTGTTCGCGTCGAGCGAGAGCGTCGTCGCATCGGTCAGCGAGTGGCCGGCCAGATAGAGCGTGTAACCCGAGCCGAGCGTGACGGAGTTGGCCGAAATATTCACGGCGTTGATGGAAATCTGACCTCCCGTTCCGCCGAATACGGCGACCTGCGTGCCGTCGTTGTTCCAGAGCGAATCGGTGACGCCGCCGTCGTTGGTCCAGTTGTAGTTGGCGAGATCCCATGCGCCGGCGCCGCCGGTGATGGCGCTGTCGCCGGAAGGCGGCGTGGTGCCGCCCGGCGCGATGTCCCAGGTCCATGTGTCGGCGCGGGCGGGGGACAGGAACGCGCCGGTCATCGCGGCGACGGTCAGAAAAAATCGGGTGGGTTGCCTCATGGCCGGGTGGGGGCGTCCAATTTATAGGCTTCAGGAGGCAGAAACTTTCCCTCCAAGCTTGGTAATTTCGAATTATAAACAAGGGAGGTTTGACCAAGGAGCCTGTAGCATCTTAATTTGCATTTACAGAGAGGATGTCCTCTTGTTCATGGAAATCTTTTTTCAGATACCAACCTTATTGGTGGCTGCTGTACTGACAGATATTTGGAGTAAAGGGTTGCCCTAGAAACTTATGATGACAGGGACATTTATGTGTCCTAGGTATCTCCTCCACTCCTCAAAATCCATGTTTATGGAGAGTTCCAATTGCACTTTTAATTCTCTAGAAATTCTCAGAACTGTTGTAGGAGATACAGGTGAACTGCGTTGGTGCAACCTTCAAAGGTTCTGCACCTGCTAGCAAGCTTACTGAGATGACTCCCGAGCATCAACAACGTAAGGCCAATTCTGAGCTTAATTTTCATGGGGGTCGAGTTTAGTTCGAGCATAGTTGCCACAGGGCCGAGCTTGCTTCATCAAGTCTGAGCTTATGCAGTCTGAGTTCATTCTGAGCTTGTGCATTGAGACTGAGCTTAGTTCGAGCTTGTGTATGAGGATCGAGCATGATCCGACCGAGCTTGATCTGACTGAGCTTGATCCGAGCTAGAGCATGAAGACTGAGCTTGATCGAAGATAGAGTATGAAGACCGAGCTTGATCATGAAAGATCGAGCTTGATCTGAGCTTGATCTGATTGAGCTTTAGATAGGCTCAACTCTCTGCCATGGCTGTGATTGCTCGGGCAGAGCTTTGAGATCTATTTTTCACCGTTATAGAGCTATCTGTTACCCTTATAGCCCATTTGTCACTGATAACAACTTTTTTGTCACCCTTAGTCTTCAGTAGCCGTCACCCTTATCCATTTGTCACCTTTAGGTTCTGGAAGACCCATTGCATCGATGCTCTTCGTCTGATGCGTCGATGCATCCTTTGTAAGAATGCCTTATGGGCCATTTTTCATAGGTAACACCTATTTGTCACCCTTAGTTGTCTATTTGTCACCCGTAAAAGCTATTTTTTTACCCTTAAGAAGTTATTTGTCACCCCTAACTAAACATGTGTCACCCTTGTAGTGTGAGTCATTTTTTGCTTGATTGTGTCGACGCAGTGAGCCTGTAGCATCGACGCAGCCTTAGACCTGTTAGACATTTTCTTTTCTCTTGTGAACAAATGCATTGATGCATCCTTTGGTAGGGTTGATGCAGCCTTTAAGCTTTGTTAGTCTTCTTCATACCTAGCCAATTGAAAGATGTTTCATTGTTGTGCATATGTTGTAAAAGGGATGGACGGTTAGGGTTGAACCGCCCAAAGGCTAGAGCGGTTAAGGGCTAGCCGCTCAAGCCAACCGACCTCCAACAGTGTCGGTTAGAACGGTTTTGAGCAAACCGCCTGTCTGAACTGACACAAAACTGCTGACCAAAGGTCAACTGGGATAAGCAGGCAGGACCTGGCCGCTCAACCCAACGGGAAAGCTGAACGGCTGAGGACCAGCCGCTCAGGGAGGGATGGACGGACCACGCCTAGCAGCTCAAGACCCAGAGCAGTCTATCGACTGACCACTCAATCTGAAATTGAGACATGATAAACGGTCTGAAACCAGTCGCCCATGCGCCTTGAGCGGTTGCCGTTGAACCGTGAAGGTGTTACAGCGAGCAAAACATAGGGTTCGTCCTATCATGACCTTTCCACGCCTCGTTCATGCCAAAACGAAGGGGATACAACCACAATCACCTTGGCAATCACATAGACTCCGACCGGAGTCAAAATGACACACGGATGGCAAGAAACAGGCGATTCTAACGAAATCACCCAAATGGGGTTAACGAGATTCTTGGCTTCCTACCGGCCCCGATAGACCACCATTCGACACAAAATTACTGACTATAGAATGCCAACATTCCAGGGAGTCCATTGACACTAATCGATCACAGAACCGTCGCCATTTTTCGGTGAAGCCTACGAACTCTGAAAAACCACAACGAGCCCAAACTCGCTCGTTCTCACACCGTTTAGTGTAAAATCACGAGGGAAGATGCAGGAAAGGTAGTTGATCCATCTCCCTACCTCCACCGAAGAAACTGTGCACCGAAGTGACTAATCCACGTCAAAAATAGCCCGAAACACGAACGACGCCTTCTCAGAATCCACTGAGGGATTGCGCCACGCCACGCTCAAATTGACGCTCCATCCCGCGAACCGATCTCCCCAACGTGTCCCTACCTCGACCCACTCCGCAACGGTGCGTGCCCCACGTCGAACGGACCAGTGACGAGAGAGAACGGAGAGAGAGAATGAGATGAGAGAAATGAGGGAGGAGAGATAGTGAGGTGGGTTAAATAGAAGAAAAATTAGGAATTTTTTTTAATTTTTAAAAATTAGATATTTGCACCAAAAATACACTAATTCAGAAAAATATGTAAAAATACCTGAAATGATCCTTGCGAAGAGTACATCGTAGCTGTAACATCCACGAGTCGATGAACTAAGAAATAAACTCACCGCAGGGTTCCGTAACTTGTACGAGAGAAAAACCCACACAGATCGTAAAACTCAACTCAGGAGCTACAAAAGTGATCCAAGGGGTAGCAGACGCTTACCTGACCGGTGTGAAAACACCGATCCCGCTTGGAGACGAGGGCAAGCGGGGGTGTGGTAGAGGGAATTGGAGGGTTTGCTGCAGGTGCACCGGTAGCAGGGTAGTTTCTCTGAAATAATAGCCCGCTCCTTAGGGTGAGGTTTTGCATCGACACGGCGATGGATGGACTCTCGATCGGCCCAGTAGGGTAAGTGGAAGGGATATGAGTGGGGGTGATGATGATGGAGGTAGGCTTAACGGGTCCTGGTGGAGGGGTGACTGGTGAAGGGTTAAGTGGTGGGGTGACAATGGGGGGTATGACGGGTGATGGTGTGAGGGTTGGCGGAATGGCGTGTAATGTGGTTGGCGTAATGAGGGGACTGGAGGGAATGGAGGGTGGAGCGGTGGTCAAGGTAGTGGGCCGGAGGATGGAGGGGACGGAAGGTGCAGGAGGGCCGGTGTATGTATAGTGAAAGGCCAAGTGGTGTGCGGGAGTCTCATTGTAACTACCCAGAGCTCCGGGTACCGATAACCCGATGTAACATCGAATTACCGCTACCAGGAACGAGGAAAGTCATCCAAGAGGCTGATGAGGCCCTTGACGGGTTGGAGGGGTTTATCGAGGGAGCGTATAAATAATTGGTATTACACCACGCGCATTATTTATTAGAGCAGTAAATTAAACTGAAGTGCGGAAGTAATTAAAATATATCAGAGTGATAGTTATAAACAATAGTCTAGAATTTACAAATATTCAAGTCTGACAACAACAAAACAATCCCACTGTCCAACTACATGGGGCATACCCCGGTCAAAAGTACACCAGGACTGACAGACCACAGCTGGCGCTCTAGGCACGGTCTCCAAAAACACGCGATGGACCGGCGGACGGCTGGGATGGCTCACCTGCAGAAAGGAAGGGTGAGTCATAGCCAGACTCAATAGGGGTCACGCAGATCCCTACCACGCACTAAACACGCAAGCATACAATAATGAAGGCAATTAGAGCTTGCATTCAACACAGTAAACAGGTAATGGCATAATTAAATCATAGTTATAGCAAAGCAGGAAAGCCTACCAAAATAGGTAAACATGCCGCATTACATTAAATAATAGCATCAGGAGCTAAATTTACTAATAGAGTAAACCTCAACTAACCATGTGTTAGGAAGAAGGAAGACCACCAGAAAGAAGAAACCAGATGCGTCCACTGATGTCTTACACAACGTCTCAAGCACCTCGCAGTCAAGCTCGTGACAAGCGAGTGACACAACAGTACCGCACCGAGTGACTAATCAGAGTGATTTAACTAATGGGAATAAGAAAAATCTTCCGCTAATATCACATTCTCTTTATTTATGTAATTCATCAACCAATTCTGTTTCTGTTGGGTTTTCCCACTGTGTCACCCCCTCCTAAATCCGATGAGAGTTGGAAACTGGATTGGTTGTTAGGGTGGGGCATTACATCGATGAACTTTAACCCAAGACTGGTCAGCATCTGCCATGCCTAAGTAGGGCCTCTAGACCACCTGCATTGCCATACATGCATCATCTATGTTAGTATATTCGTAAATAAAATAAGTATAAAAAACAACATTTGCAAAAAAAAGTCATACCATGGGCTCGAGGTACTCCATTAGCTTACGTCGTAGTGACGTCAGTTAGTAGGAATGCAGGGCCGGGTTCATGATCGGCCTCCACCGTCAGGCCAGCGGCACAGTTGTCAGGTGCCACTCTTGGGCCCACCCCATCGGAAGGTAGTTGTAATTCCACACCTGCATCCACCACATGTCATTAGCAAAATTAGTTGCATAAACATAAAATAGGACTAGCTATAAATAAGTAAATAAAAAAATATAATGAATTTACCTAGAGAAATGGTGCAAAGCCACTGATTGTCGTCTCCCGACCTGTCCCCTGAGATAGGTCGACAATCAGGTGTGCGAGTAGAGCTACTCCCTATGCATACCATCCTACTTGGTCGAAATCGACTAAGATCTCTAGGAAATGACAATGGATGTCGTCTCCCTTCGTGCCCAACAACAGCCACCCCAAAAGGAAAAATAGGAACCATCGAAGGTCGCAGTCCATCCACACCTGATCGCCAGCGTCCTGGTAGAACACGCAGCGTGCGGCTCCCTCCATCCACGCCATGAACTAAAATGTAGTCTCCCCAACTCACTGACGAGTGTCGACCAGCCCTAGTGCCTCCCTAACGGCCGTTTGAGTGACCATCCTGCTCTCTGTATCTACCGCGTTGGTCTCCAGCCCCATCAGCTCCTGGGCACTGTCTCTGTAGTCAGGGTAGGTAACGCTACTAACCACCTCCTTGTCCACTCACAATCCGATGATCCGAACTACGTCCTCCAAACTGGGTGCCATGTGCCCCCATGGCATCAGAAATGCATGACTCATTGGGTGCCACCTCTCCCTCAGTGCCTGGATTAGGGGTAGGTCAAGCAAGAATGGCGAGATCCGGAAGAGTACCCCAAATCCTGTCTCATCTAGCTTGGCCCTCTGGAAGTCTGAAAGGCCCCAACATGCCATGACAGAATGCGATGTGGTGCAAGAACTTCTGATATCGAATGATGCATGCAACTTAGCATTGTGTGAATGAGGATCTATAACTGTGTGGAATCTGATGACGGAAAGGTTCAATATGGGTTGCATCCCTCCCATAGTCATTTGGGATCACGAGGTCTTGCTTGGTGCCGTTCGTGATCGGAAAGCCCTTTAATTCTATTAAGAGTTGATGGATTATAATTAATTAAGTTAAGAAGGGTTATTAACGTAATGGGCCTAAAAACCAAACAGACTATTGGGCCTAGAGGGTCACACACAATAGAGTAGTGGATAAGATGGATAAGGATGGAATTTATAGACTGTGTCTGGGTTTTTGTGAAAAATGCCAGAGTCTATAAATATACACTGAAGGGAGAAACCCTGGCCCAAGCAATCAAGATTTTCCTCTGGCCGCCCCCTCTTTCTCTCTCTCCTCCCTGGTCTGGGCGCCCCCCCTCCCTCTCTCCTCCTCCTTCTATGGTGGATGGTGCTGCTGAGGAGTGATCGATGTGTGGAGATCGAGAAGGAGAATCCATCTGTTCCTACTGCTCGTGTGGATACATCTAGAGGCCGGACACTTGGACGGCTAGTAGCTCGATGAGCCTCTACTCGATCGTCTTCGGGCATCTGGGAATTAATTAATCCTGCAAAGGTATAGTAATTGTTCTTCCTAAGTGGGTTCCCTTCGATTAGATTTTAACGATCCACTCCTTAGGGTTTCGTTGTTTCCACTGCATCTCTGATCGAAACCTTACAGTAGTATCAGAGCCAGGTTGCTGATCTGATCAAAATTAGTATTATTTTATTATGTTTCATTCTTCATGTTCATGCATAGGGCTCAATTTTAGGGTGTTCAATTGGGTCTCTCAAGGGATGGGTTTTGATCGATTGATCCCTGGGAATTGTTCCCGGGATCGAGGTGATCAAAACGCATGTCCTGGTGTGTTGATTAACCAACTAGGGAGCATGAATTGCTAACCTACTCGTGGCCACGGTCGCCATTCGTGCACGGAGAGGGAGGCCATTTCAGGCCGAAATCCTTCTATTATAGTCGCCCAGAGGACTGGTAAGGATCCATGGATGGTTCCCCGTGGTGTCTGATGGCATTTGGGGTCATCCGGTGGTGTGTGGTGGCATGCTCGGCGTCTGCGGTGGTGATCGCGGCGAAGAGGGTGGGGTGGCCCCGTGTTTGTCGCGAGCTCCTTCTTTGGCGACGACGACGGGGGCGGCGGCAGCCGGCCTTGTCGGTGTCCTGCTGGGGACCGTCTGGGATGGTAGCGGCCGGCACCGGGGGGCCCTGCAGCGAGCACCGGGGGTTATGGTTTTACCCCAGCCCCCTCACTGACCCTTGCCTAGGCCAGGCCTCTAGCTAGCTTTCCCTCCCTGTAGAGTGCTACAGTCGGACCGAGGGCCCACGACACTAGCTAAGCCGCTTAACGGGTATGCCCCTCCATCACTCCCAAGTGGGTCGACTCTCCGCGAGGTCTAGGGTTACATTTAGTGGTTCCATCACCTGCAAAGTCCAAGCATTCTATCGGTATTGTAGAGCGAGCTATGAATCATAAAATAGGACATTTATAATCTAGGCGAAGCAAGAAATATGCAATTCATCATTTCCCAAGTAGCAGACTATAACGGACTGGTCTTGGGGCATTAAAGGAGTATAACGCACCTCTCGAAGGCCGTTATGCCTACCCGAACTCATGAAAACCAGAAGCTACAGACTATAATGCACCACCTTCAGACCGTCATGCAATGCATGGTGCTCCTTAGACCATGCGTTATATTCTCCAGCATTTCTACATAAAACGCACGAACCATGACGCACCATCGTGAGTGCGCCATGTCCCTTTAATGCACCAGGAGACATCCGCTAAAGTCACCCGAACGTTAAATTCACAAAAAACTTCTCAAAAAATCACAGGGTATAACGCACCTCGACCGGTCCGCTATATAATGCATGGCAGTCTGCTTCCAGTCCGCTATGCGCTACGACCTAACGACCTATTTGACATTTATATGTAGCATAGCGGTCCTCACCAGGTCCGCCGTGCAATACATAACGCTCCCCTACGGGACCGTTATGCTTCCTGGAAAATGGGAAGGATGAATTTGCACCAAACTCCCCCTCCGGTGAAGTCGGATCGACGAGAATACAAAAGAGAAGATGGGGGAGAGGTTGAATAGTTAAAAACTTATAACTATGCCACCCCCAAACAAGCACAAATACCACCCCTAAACAATTCACAATGCATTTAAAGCCTAAAAACCCCAAAATTGCCCCATGCACTGAAATCGAGGTAAATGCCTATCGATGATCATGCATGAACTGTCAAAATGTTCCTAGCGCAGTAAGAAATCCATCCCCCTACCTTGATCGCGGCAAAATCCTCGATAAGCGCACGAACGAGCGATGGGAAGCCGAGTTGTCCCACGACCTGCCCCGTTCAAAACGTCGACGATCCGTGAAACGAACAGCACTGGCGCGATCCTCGCGTCGAGCCGGTTCCAACGGTACCTCCTGCGCCTCGATCTGGGGTCGGCATAGCCCAGAACGGACGAAGGAAGAAACGAGGAGAGAGAGAGAGAGAAAGTGAGAGTGAGTGGGGAGAGAGAGAAAGAACGTGGGTTTTGTAAAAATCACCCCATTCCCCCTCCTCAACTCCCCACTATCCCCCCCTTCCACCACTACAACCTGTTTAGTTCGTAGGCAGCAGCTAAGGTCAGACTTGTAGAGCCTGCCCCGGCATTAATCGGTGACTTCTGGAGGAGTGCCATACATCGACGGAAAGCTCTCCCAGTTAGCTTCGACTCCGTGGTGACCCCGCCTTCATCAGAGTTCGTGGCTGTCCGGGAGGTCCGTTCTTGTTAGAGCGCGTATCTGGCATCCGTGGGAAGACCAGAGCCCTACTGTAGAAGCTACTGAGCCCACACCCCAACTCCCCTTGGTGCACCGTTTGTCTGGGGTGTTCCTCTACCAGTCTTCTGTCCAACGCCACCAGAGGAGCCTCATTTGCAGTCCGGAGGTGTCCGTTCTGAATTTTCTCTCCTAGGTACGCAGGTCAGTCCACAGAAAATCAGCACTGATACCCTGCTACTATTCACCCACTATCTCTCTGCTCTGACCCCTCCTGGAGGCCTTCTTGGTCAGAGATTGAAGAAGACTCGTAGACGGACGCATTGGCTTTTGTCCCGTGCCATTCCAACTCTGGGAGTGATCGTGATGGCACCGCCTTCCTGAGAGTCATCCTCCACAAACTGTGCAGAACCAGTCCAGCCTATAGCCAGAAATAGCTTACAAAAGCTACTACGATAGCAACTCTACTCCTCTTGGTGCGCCACTTGGCCGGGGCGTCCTCCTATCAGTCCTCCTTCCAACGCAGTTGACGGAGCTTCATTCGGAGGCCAGAGCTATTCGATCCGAAATTTCTCTCCTAGATGCGCAGGTCAGTCTACACAAAACCAGCACTGATACCCTGCTACTGTTCACCCCATATCTCTCTGCTCCGACCTCTCCTGGAGGCTTCCTGGTTGAAGATTGAAGGAGACTCATAGACAGATGCGTTGGCTTTGGTCCCGCACCATTCCGATTCTGGGAGCATTCGTGACGGTGCCAAATTCCTACTGCTGTGCCCTGAGGACAGAACCAGCCCGAGCAGAGCCACCCTGCCACAGAGTCAGCCATGACCAGCGACATCTTCGGGTCATTCCCCAAAAATTTTGGAGACTTCTTGAGCTAGATAGCGACGTATTGGCACTGGTTTCGGCATCATCCGAGTTCGCCACAGACCGTGGAGCCGTCAACAGCGACCATGGGTCAGCCTGTTCCTGAAGCTGGCAGAATCGGCTGAGTGACTTCTTCGGCAATCTTGCGGTCTTCTTCCCCCACCCCGCCTGGCCAGCTTAACGCCCCTCCCTGCGTGGAGGTAGTATTTTGGTGTAAGGTCTCTGACAAGAATGGTCTTGCCAGAGTTGCTGGTGGTAGCAATGGGTCACTTGCCTTTATGGCTACGATGGTACTTATTCTGGGGAGTGGAAGACGACTCCACTCCAAGGTGGTAGGCTGAGAAAACCCAGCCTGCGGGTACTGGTGGCACAGGGCCATTCATCGGGAATATCGGGCTAGACCCCCAAGACGTGAAGTCTGTAGTGACGGTCGGCAGCTGGGTGGCTTGAGTGTAGGCTTTCGCCCAAGCCGACAATAGTGTTGCGGATGCTCGCCGCAACACGTCCGCGCCTGAAGTTGTCACTGCAGGGGGTACCGGAATGCCGATGACCCAAGTCCTTGAGCCTGAACTAGGAGCTGGCAGGACTGGAAGGCACGACAGAGGGCGCTCAGTCCGTACCAAGATCACCGCGTCCCACAAAGGCAGACCCGTGCTGGGGATCGACGTTGTTGGATTGCGGGAGGCATGCTCCCAAGGTAGAGCTGAGAGATCCGAGGCCTGATGCAGACCACTCATAACAGACGTCATCCACGGGAAAGCCTGGAGTTGTACGTTTGTTCTGGATGCTAGGACGCCTCGTGCCAGGGGTTGGAGACCCAGGCGAGGTGGTCGCACTTCTGTGGTTCGGGTCGGGAGGCCCAAATGGGGTGCTGGGGAGCCCTGCCCCCAGGCTAGGAGGCCCATGTGAGGAGCTGGCTCGGTGGGAGCTCGGGCCTTCAGGCCCGAGCAGAGTGCTAAGGAGCCGAACACCGTAGGGCGGAGACCCACACTGGGAGTCAGATTGGCTGGGGCTCGGGGCTGGAGGCCCGAGAGAACTGCAAGATTGCAGACCAGAACCTGGGACGCAAGACTTGCGTCGAAAGCCGATCGAGACTGGGCCCGAGGACTAATGCTTGCCCGGGATGGGATTGGTCCGGAACCCCTACGGGCACCGGTGGCAGGAGAGCCGAGGTTGACGCTCGGCCTGGCTGTCAGGACTGGTAGATGGCGTGGCACCCTGGTGGCACCAGAGGAAACATGAGTTGGAGGTGGCAGTGGAACCGCCACGGGGACCACACCCAAGAAGTAGGGTGATCTGACAACTAAGGTGAAGCTGTCGAAAGCGATCGACACTGCCAAGTAGCCCACCCGTGCCTGGGTGGCAACGACGATGGAACCGTAGGTAACGGCCACCATAGTTTTTTTTTTTTAACCAACAACCAGCCAGGCTAGGGGAATCTGGGTCGAGTGCGCCCCCCCTCAGAGAGGAAGGACGGTCTCACTCCTCCCATTACCCCTAGAGGCCCTAATTTTTATTATTCCTTGCGGAGAGAACAGTTTATACAAACATCGGAGGGGGAACAAAAAACAACCCCTCAAGACTCCAGCTAGACAGAGAAAGAAAGGAGAAAAAACCAACTCCTCTAGAAGCGAAAATTAGGCAGCCCCAAACGGTCCACTCTAAGGGCACCCCTCGTGCTGCTCGGACAGTCAACCTCTCGTAGGAAGATGTGGTGGTCCAGGGACTCAGCTGCGAAGGAAGCCAGGGAGTCTGCAACCGAGTTCCCCTCCCTAAAAGAGTGGCTAATTTCAGCCCTGCTGTCATGGAGGAACTGAATTATCTCCATCCACCATGGAAATATAGCCCATCCAGGTCTTCTCCCAGTCATGCAGGAGTCCACCAGCAGCTTACAGTCAGAAACAATCCCCTGCAGCTTAAGTCCACATCTTCTGGCCAAATCAAGACCGTCTCTTAATGCACGACCTTCAGCCACAAGACTCGGCCCATGGCCATAATGGAAAGCAAAACCAACAACAAGCAAACCCCTATGATCTCTGATACAGCCACCTCCCCCACTAGGACCTGGGTTTCCTTTCGAAGCACCATCCACATGCAAAGTTAGCCCGGATTTAGATAGCTTGCAGGAAATGGGAATAGGTCTGCTAGGAGCTATAACAGGGGAAACATGCTCTGCCAACGCCGCTGACCAGGATAAAGGGGCAGACATCTTTACCGAAAGAAGGTCACAGGCCACCTGCACATGGCCAATGACTCTCCTCTGAACAATACTAAAAGCTGGAGCTCGCCCTTCAAAAACTGCTTCACATCTTGCTTTCCATACTTCCCACAGCATAGAGCATACCAGATAGAGACCCATGATGCTCCTAACCGACTGGGAGTTAACAGATTTCATCAAAGACCATACTCTAATAGTAATTCTGTCACCCATCCGCACCCTATCCCCCAGCAGGGGGATGGCCCAGTTCCACAGCCGAACAGCTAGCTCTCCAAAGATAAAGAGGTGGTCTAAGTCTTCCTCTCCAGGATTTTGACAGCAAGAACATTTAGAAACCACCTGTACCCCACAATCCTTTATTCTGCTGTCAACTGCCAGGGCTCGGTGCAGGAGCCTCCAGATGAATAGACAAACTCTGGGGTTAAAATAGCTCTGCCATAACTTGGACCAAGATGGTCTGCACACACCCCTGGGTCGCAAAATATTATAAGCAGATTTGATAGTGAAAGCCCCTGCTGAGGTGGCTTTCCAGAAACAGATATCTGGGTGAGAGGCCAGCTTAATTTCAGGTAGAGGTGAGGCCAACATATCCCTGGCACAATGACTATCATCCAAAAGCACCGCTCTAGCTGTTACATTGGGGAGAGAAAATCCCACCACCCCTTGCTGCATTTGGACTGATTTCAGAAGGGGACCCCCTCCCAGCCACTCATCTCTGAAGAAATCAACCGTTGTACCATCCCCTATAAACCACCTGCTCTGGTCCAGCAGCACATCCCTTGCTTGCTGAAATATGGATAGAGGGATCCCTGCTGGAAATGGACCTTTGCAGTCAGACAGATGACCGGAGAGGAACCTTCTTCTGGCATAAGCAGCCCACAAGGAATCCCCGAACAGTATATTCCATAGGATTTTGATTACAAAGGAGATTTGTACAAAAAATAGATTTCGCATACCCAATCCCCCTTCTTGGTAAGGCCTTTGAATCCTACTCCAAGACACCCAGTGTCTGCGACCAGCTCCCATTTCACCCTGCCAGAAAAATCCAGCAAACAGGCTGTCAAGGAACCCAATCACCTTTTTAGGGAGAACACAGGCTGATGCAGTGTATATTGGCATACTGCTTAATACAGACTTGATTAATATCACCCTACCAGCCTGAGTCAGAAGCTTGGATCTCCAGTTAGATAGCCGAGCTTGGACTCTGTCAATGATGTTTTTAAAGTCTGCACAAAGATATCTCCCCTTCTTGATAGGAACCCCAAGGTAAACAATCCCTCCACTCTGGTGAGCAAAACCAGTGAGATGTCTGATTTGCTGAATTTTACCTTCAGGGGCCTTGGAAGAGATAATAAAGGAGCTCTTACCAGTATTAACTTTTTGACCTGAGCTCTTCTCATATCTTCTTATGAAGTCCTGAAGAGCTAACACATTTCTTCTGCCAGCATTCAAAAAAATCAAAGTGTCATCTGCATATAATAGGTGGGAGATACCTTGAGCACTTCTGGGCCCAGCAAATCCAGTCAGAGCCCCTGACTGGAAAAGGTTGGACAGCCCCCTGCTAAGGACCTCAGAAGCAATGATAAAAAGATAGGGAGCAAGCGGGTCCCCCTGCCTTATCCCCCTCCCTGACTTAAAGAAACCATAAATGTTCCCATTGAAGTTAACAGAAAACCAACAGTTGAAGAGAATCATTCCAATAAGAGAGGTGAACCTGTTATTAAAGCCAAACCTCCTAAGAACTGCCAGGATGAAATCCCATTCCATTCTGTCGTAAGCCTTGGCCATGTCCAGTTTAACTATCAGATTGTGCCCTCTCACTCTTCTATCGATATCTCTAATGAGCTGTCTTGCCAGCAGAACGTTATCCAGGATCCCCCTGCCCTTCACGAAAGCACCTTGCTCCTTAGAAATTAACAGTGGTAACACTAAAGCCAGCCGATCAGCAATAACCTTGGCTATAACTTTATAGGAGAAGTTGCACAGACTGATTGGCCTGAAATCATTGAAAGAACCAGGGGACTGCACCTTAGGGACCAAAGTGATCAGAGAAGAAGCCATTTCTTTCCCCAGGGGAAATCCCTGGAAGAAGCCTTGTACTGCTGCACACATGTCAGCTCCTACATATTCCCAAACTGTGCAAAAAAAGTCACCGGAAAACCCATCTGGGCCAGGGGCGCTGGACCCTTTAAGGGATAGCAATGCTTTGTGAATTTCCAAGGGATTAGGGATAGCACACAGCACAGAATTTTGTTCTTCAGTCACCAAAGAAGGAATACAGTCCAGGAGGGCTTGGTTAACTAAATGATTCTCTGATGAAAAGAGGTCTTTGAAGAACAACTCAGCATGAGCACCCAACACTTCCTGATCTTCACTCCAGACTGGAGGGTCCCCAATCTGTAGCCTGTTGATGAAGTTCCTTCTTCTATTCCCTTGGGCCACTGCATGATAGAAAGCTGTGTTTCTGTCTCCACTGGCAATCCAATCCAGTCTAGATTTTTGATTCCAAAAGGTCTCCTCTCTTGATAAAGCCTGTCTCAGCTCCGCATTAGCTTTGTTCAGAGCCTCCCTATTATGTATACCTGGGTCCATATCGAAACGACTTTGCATCTGTTCCAACTCAGACCGGGCTTCCACAACAGCATCATGCACATTCCCAAAAACCTCCTTGTTCCAAGTAACCAGGCCAGCTCTCAAATGTTTTAATTTCCAGGCAAAACTAGTGATGGGGTTGGGGTGGGGGTCCTTCACCTGCATCCACCTAGTCGACACAAAATGCATGAACAAATCATGAGAACTCCACATTTTCTGGTATATGAAGCGGCCAGGTCCTCTCTTAATAGGGTCCTGCCTAGCAATCAAGGGGGCGTGGTCCGAAGGCCCTCTGGGAAGAGCTCTGACCATCAAGAGAGGACAGTCATTCTGAAACAAGTTATTTATAAGAAACCTGTCCAGCCTGGCCTTTATATTGGCCGCACCAGTTCTATTGTTAGTCCAGGTCATTGCACTCCCCACATGCCCACAGTCCATAAGACCAGCAGCACTCAAACAATTACCAAAGTCCGCCATAGCAGCCAGAGAAGGCATACGACCTCCTGATTTTTCAGAGGGGCTGAGCACACAATTGAAGTCCCCACCCACTAGCCAAGGGACAGAAATAGAGGAACTAGCACCGATCAAATCCGAAAAGAGTTGCTGTCTACCAACAATATTACCAGCAGCATAGACGAAAGTAAAAACTGAACTCACAGAATTATTCGTAAGGAGATTGAGAGAAAGGTGTTGAGAAGAGAAGTCCGCAAGCTCCAGCTTCAGATTATTCTGCCAGCAAACCCAGATCTTCGGGTCCAATGAATCGTTGCACGCAAAACCACTGAGATTCAAAAACCTCCCCAGTGCTTTAGCTTTATTAACACCAACCATAGGCTCCAGGATAGCCACTATCTCTACCTTAAACTCCTGAACCATATACTTCAGATGTCTCCGGGTGCCTGAATTGCCCACACCCCGTATGTTCCATACTAATGTGGGGATCATCATGTAATGTCTGGGGGAAACTCCTCCAGGGATCTTACTCTTGATCTTGTCATCCTTTGCGGCAAATGACCTGGATCCGCACAACTGGCGAAAGTTTCCAGCTCATTTTCTTTCCTCACCTTCTCAATTAAATTCCTTCCAGCCTCCCCTAGGCCAACTATCGACTGGCCACCCTCACCCTTAACTGGGACACTATTACTAGTGCTCCTGAGATTGTCCTCTGGCTCCCCTGGAAGAAACGGCACCTCTCCCGTCACAGCTTCCGGAGTGCCACCCACCGTCACCCCCTTGTCTGACATTTCCGAAATATCTGGAACCACATCCGCCTGAACTTCAGTCTCTCCTGTTCCTCCTGATTTTGGATCTGAATTACTCGGTCCTGCCATTACCTCCACTTGGTCGACCGCGTCAGGCAGCCCTGTATCCTGGAGTAGCGGGCGAGAAGAGCGGTTCTCAGCCACTCTCTGTCGAGCATCTTCAGTGCTGCTCGGCTTCACGCGGAATTCCAGACGAACAGCCCTGTCCATTACTGCCTTCCCATCCCGGTGAAGAGACTTACCCTGCTTTTTCCTGCAGATCTCAGCACCATGTCCCAGCTTATGGCAGAAGGAGCATAACGCTGGAACTCTGCTAAAACTAACCTTCTGCCAGAAGCCATGATCGTCCTGCGCAATCCAAATGCGGTCACTCCTGCTAGCTGCCAGGTCCATTTCTACACATACCAACGCCTCCGACATGTCGATGAGATCCAGCGTTCTCTCATGCACCCGCAGGAACTGGCCGAAATTCCCTGCAATTGAGCGGAGACATTCTTCATGATACAAGTTTGCCGGCAGATCTGGGAAGCCAAGCCACACCGGAACCGAAAGCGGATCTGCATCAAAGTCAAAATCCTGGGACCATCTGAAGAAACGAAACAAGAAGCCTTTGATATACAAGCTTTTCTGAGTCAGCAGCCTAGTAAAATCCTCCTCGCTATCCATCCTCAGCAGGAGATGTCGCGCATTCAGCTTGCTGATAATCACCTCCGCAGACAGTTTGAGCCTCTGGACTAGGAAGCTGCGGATCTCCAAGATCGACGGACGCCCGTAGGAGCATTTAGCAACTATGGAGTTAGAGAGAAAGCTAACCGATGCCTGGACATCAGCCTTCGAAAAGAAGACTGCTGGCTCCCCTCTGTCCGTAAACGCCGGGGCCTTCACCGGAATGGAGACCTTGGGGCAGCGATGACTTCTCAGCACCTGCGCAAAAGTCCGTCGGGGAGCAGACAGAACCTCCGTGTCCCCCGCGGAGGAGGCTGAAGGCCCCGGCGCCCCGGCCATGGCCGGCAGCGGAGGCGAGAGCACCTACCTCTCACCAGCGGAGGCGAGAGCACCTACCTCTCACCAGTCCCAGCATATTCCTGCTTATTCGAACTTGTACACGAAATGGCCATTCAAATGATAATACTTGTTACATGATCATTCTCTACTTGAAATCTTGCTCTTGATATCTTATCTATTCGTGATCCGATATACTTGCTGTTATGACCGCCAATTCGGCACTGGCCCAATTGAGTATACTTCGGACCCATGGACTCAACGAGCTAGAAATCCAGACAGATTATTGAAGGATCCTTAGAAAATTCGTAACTTAATATAGGGAGGTCAGAATTAGGTGAAGCCAAAGCCCATACAATGACCATTGGGTAAGGAACAAACTTGATGAAGAGTGTAACTTCTAAAAAATGGGTCTAATAGTGGTTGAGAGGGAGTTGGTGATAATGGGTCGAAACAGTTACAGAAAAATGGTCACCCATTGAAATAGGGATTTCTTGGCCCATAATTAACTAAATGAGATGAAACTTGCCCCATTACAAAGATTGGGGTCCTAACCCAAACTCTTTTGTTGAGGTGGAAGCACAATTCACATCAGAACCCATGGTTTTGAGCCTTTTGCTGTCAGCTATCACGAAGAGGTGTGACTATGGGGCGAATTCATACGTAATTAATGAGAAATTCATAACTTCATCTGTAATTAATGAAATGACATGAAACTATGACCCAATGTTATATCTAGAAGTTCTCTTCATTTCATATGAAGACATCCTAACCTAATTCCTAATAGAAGAGCGCGCCCACTAGCATTTATGACCAGTGGTCGAAGGGTTACACCTGTTCAAACCTGAAGGGGTGCTTGACATTAACTCCTCTTCAAGCCAGCGACCTTGGGGGCTGGACTGAGCCTTGTAGGACATGGAAAAGACTCTTGGGAGGCTATAAATCTATATAAGGAGGTGGATTTCAAGGGTGGTAAATTTTTAGCAACCATTCCCATCAACCCTCTGCCATCTTTTACCCTTCTTGAGTAAGAAAGAGAGGTGAGGGACCGTGGCCCTATCATGGAGAAAAGTGCATCTTTGTCTGTTATAGTGATGAGTCAAAAGCTTATCGACTCTACAATCCACTTACTAACAAACTAGTGAAAAGTAGAGATGTTATCTTTAGTGAAGCAAAAGCTTGGGACGGGAAAGACAACACCGACAAACAAATGGTGGTGGAAGAACCAGAGGTTGAGCATCAACAGCCTCCACAACCAATGCCACCACCTTCTCCACAAACTCTTTCCTCCGAAGGGAGTGGAGCATCATCTCGAGATACTCCATTTACATCTCAAGGCTCTAGTTCTTCTTCAAGTCATTTTTCTACAAAGATGAGAGGCTTGAGGGAGATCTATGAACAATCAGAAGCAAGTGGAGAGAAAAATCTCTTCTATTTGTTTGCTGATCATGAGCCTCTCGCATTTGACGAGGCTATATAACAAGATTGCTGGAGGACAGCGATGAACGAGGAGATCTATGCCATTGAGAAGAACAAGACTTGGGAGTTAGTCACACTCCTAGCAAGTCACAAGGCCATCGGTGTTAAATGGCTCTACAAGATCAAGCGCACCGCTGATGGAGAAGTAGAGAGATTCAAAGCGAGACTTGTAGGTAAAGGCTACAAACAGAAATATGGCATAGACTATGATGAAGTCTTCGCACCTGTTGCTCTCCTTGATACAGTAAGATTGTTAATTTCTCTTACTGCTCACCATAGGTAGAAAATCTACCAACTAGATGTCAAGTCACCTTTTCTAAATGGACCACTTGAAGAAGAGGTCTACATTGAACAACTAGAATGTTTCATTGTTGAAGACAAGGAGCACAAGGTATATCGCCTGAAGAAAGCTCTCTATGGGCTAAAACAAGCACCGTGAACCTGGAATTCATGCATAGATGGTTATCTACATAAGAATGGCTTCATCAAATGCTCGTATGAACATGTCGTTTATGTGAAAAAAGGCAATCATGGAGAACTTCTCTTTATATGTCTTTATGTTGATGATTTATTATTCACAGTAAACAACAAAGAAATAATTGAAGATTTTAAGAAAGCCATGTTCAAAGAATTCGAGATGACAGATTGTAGACTTATGTCCTACTTTCTCAGCATAGAAGTGAAGTAGAAGGAAGATGGGATTTTCATATCTCAGAGAAAGTATGCAAAGGAAATCCTTGAAAAAATCAAAATGAAAGATTGCAAGGCTGTAAACACACCTGTGAGAACAAGTTTGAAGCTGACTAAGAATGGAGAAGGAGGAGCTACTGAACCTACTCTATACTGGAGTTTGGTTGGCAGCTTAAGGTACCTTACTATCCCATCTAAATTTCAGACAGATATTCAGACGGATTTAATCCGTCAGAATTTCTGACGGATTTTCAGACGGACAAATTTTCGTCTGAAAAATCCGTCTGTAATCCCGCTTTTCTTTGTAGTGCTATAAAGAGTCCACGACGAGGACGTAAAGAGTCCACGTCGAGGACGTAACCCCCAAACTCCTCCGCTTACGAGACTCATGAAGTTGGCGCACTATTTAAACCTGGGACTCCCTCCGGCGAAAGGTGAGGCATAACACGCCAAACTCCCTGAGCAGGAACTTCCTCACCATCTTGGTGGAGAGAAATCTCGCGCAACCTCTTCCTCCTCCCCTCACAGCTTCCACCACTACTCTACTGACTTAGGCATCGGAGGATTTTTCCCCAGGGAACCACCCCTGGGCCCCTTGATCCGTTTCCCTTCCTTACAGGTCTCAACACAGTGATCACTTGCTCCAGCTCAGGACCCGCGCGAGATCGCCCCTCTTCAGGACTGGTTACACTCGAGTGGGAATCCGCAGGAGAAGGGTCCGTCTCCAACGAGAGGGTGTTCCTAGCAGTGTGATGTCAGCTCTTCCTAAGTCCAACCTCGTATTCAGACTTGTAACAGAAACTCAAACAACAAGCAAGTACCAAAATAAAATAGAACAAAATAGAGACAAGATAGATTAAAAAACTGAGCAGGAGGAGGCTAGAAGGTTAGCCGTCTAAAGCCTTGGCGGCCAAGATGATGACCATCCTCAATGGCTAGGTGGCCACAGTATGGGCTATTTATAGTGAGCAAGGCGGCCAGACTATGGGCCGTCCACCACCTTAGGCGGCCACTGATTGGGCCGCTCACAAAAGATCAAGGCGGGCACTACTTGGGCCGACTACAGGTCTAAGCGGCCAAGAGTATGACCGTCTCCTACCTACAGATGCAGTTACACTAAAATAGAGCACGAATAGAAATGACAAACTAAGCTAATTAATGCTTCTGTAGCCTTGGACTTTCAATACGACAGACTCATAGTAAGTAGTAGCGGGTCCCACCGTGATTGCCAAAGGGTTGTAGGTGCCGAAAAGTGCACCAACACTACTGCGGGGCACAGATTAGAATTAAATGTCATGGGATGATCACTAGGGAAGTTTACCTTATTCCCGCAAGACAGTTGATCACGCCATGGTGCCTCAAGGAGGGAGCTTGTGGGGTCTTGACATCTCCATTCTAGGCTGGCCAAGGACAGAGAACTCTGTGTAATCCACTGTACTGAAAGTCCTGAAAATAGAAGCAAACTCGAGGAAACGTAAAAAACATCAATTAGCGAACTAGAACTCTATGTGATGACATGACTAAACAGACAACTAAACTAGCAATAACACAATATATAAAGTAGCGTGAATCAAACACCTATGACACCCAAGAGAGTAATTACACCAAATAACAAGTAACTCAAGCTCGCAATCGTTCCCAAGTGAGGGAAGCATGTCGATCCACACAGTTGAGAAACTAGCAGAGTCTAGGGAAGGCAACTCCACACTCGTGACTCGGATAAGTCACGGGACAGTCACGCTCTCTCACCACAACAGTGATATGTATATGAACGAGCTAGGATCCTAACGAACACACAAGCAGCGGCTCAAAAGCGTATACGAGACAAGCAAGCTAAACCAAACAAGGAAGTTGACGCGTACCTCCACGGTCGGGGCGTGGGGAAGATGCCTAGCCAAATCATACGAACCCCCGGTACAAAATCTAGATAAGTAGAATCCAAACACTGTCCACTCCTGGTAGGGAGGTAAAGGCTACACAGTGAATCCGAGGTTGTGCAAAGTGGGGTGACGGGCCGCAAGTGGACGAAGAGTGACAACTCCAACGCGCTATAAACCAATACGATCTGGGGTCCAGTGGCAAGGATGATGTGTCACGGAGGCTGAGGAAGGTGCAAATGTTCCTGGTGGCACGTTGTAGTGGATGACAATCCCCCTGGAAGAAGATGGAAGCCGACGGCGCCGCCTAGGACCTCCGGTGTAGTCACGAGCGACAGGCAGACTGTAGGCTGGTCTGCGCAGGCATAGGAGACTAGCGCAAAGGGAGGCCCAGAAGGTAGACCTCTACAATTCCTCTGAACATGAAACTTGACGGGGACGTAGGTGGGGATGTCCCAAAGACACCAGTGGAAGGAGGGTCACAGAAGATGACCTTGGTAGCCGGGGTGAATTTGGGAACCATCCCCTGTGCGTTCTGGCCAGTCGGTAGGCAGTGAGACAGGGGGTGGAAGATGGAGGTGGTACCGGGGATTCCTGGTGGCTTTTGGGGCGAGATTTTCTCTGGAGGTTAGGGGATGTACGTGGGAGGATGGAGATGTGGTGGTGGGGTGGCACTTGGGCATGGGAGGCAGGGGCAGACGTACTCTATTCTGCAGATCTCTGTGGACAGAACTGGGAGCAAAGAAAGAGGATGGTGGGACACGGGGAAAAGGGGATCAGAAAATTATTAAAAAATTATGAGGGCTGGGTTAGGACGTGGGGAAGTGGTTCTCCAAATTTCAATGCGTTTGAAGTAGGTTTTGGGGTGGGAAGGTCTCTTTGTTTGGGTTCTATCTCCACAGGCCTGCACAGGGGGGGTCTAAAGTCCCTGAAATCTTGTGCACCCTGCTTCTTTGGGATAAGGACCAAGATGGTTTTGTTGATGACCCTCAAGTGAGCCCTACCCTCCTTGAACTCTCGTAAGGCCTGAATCAAGCCCCTCTTGATAATATTCCAACATTTTTAAAAGAAAATCATAGGGAATCCATCTGCGCCTGATGCTTTATCACCTGCAAGGAAGAAGACTTCATGTCTGATCTCCTCCTTTGTAAAGGGTTAGACAGAGTCTCACCTTCTGCGATAGATAGCTAAGAAAATAGGTCATCTGTAATGTCAGGTCTATACCTCTGATCTTCAGTGAACATCTTAGAATAGAAGTGCATTGCATACACCCTAATGTCCTCCTCCCTTGTGACAATCTGCTCACCAATCTTGATGGAGGCTATATGGTTGATTCTCCTCCTCTTCGAAGCAATCCTCTAAAAATAGGTAGTGTTCCTGTCAACTTCCTTGCTCTGAACTTCTAGTATGTCTCTTCCCTTGTGAAGATCTCTTCAAATTCTGCCCTAAGTGACTCCATGTGCATCCTGTTAGAGTCATCTAACAGCACTGCCTCCTCCAAGTGGTCCAACCCTTCCAGTTGGTGAAAAATCCTTTCTTTAGCTAGTCTGCCAGGTAGGGCTTTATCAGCACCCCATCTTTAAGCACCTAGACCAGATGCTTCAATTTCCCAACCAGAGAAGCCATGGAAGAATGGTCATGTCTCTGTACGCCCCATGCCCTCCTAACTGTGTCCATGAAATTTGCCTCCCTAAGCTAAAACCTCTCAAACCTAAAACCCTATCACCTCTCCTGGCAACGGCTGGTCTTCAATAGAACCGACTTGTGATCTAACAATGGTCTGCCCAAACAGGAAGCATGCACATGGGGGAGGTGGTCTTCCTAGTCTATCGATATTGGACTAGGTGAATCGGGCATTCACTAGTCCAATGTTGATCAAGGTTGCCTCCTCTATGAAGTCATAGAAAGCCCTCCATCTCTCCTGGGGGGGGTGTTGGCCCCGTCCTCTCCCAAGCTATTGTAATTGCATTGAAATCTCCACCCACACACCATGGATGTCCCAAGCTCCAATGGTAGAGAAGCAACTCCTCCCAAAGTAATCTCTTCCCCTCCTTAGTTTGGGGATCATAGACTCTTGAGAAAGCCCAGGAGAAGGACCCCTGAGAAAGCCCAGGAGAATAGAGGTGAGCACGGTTTGGTTTGGTTAGGTTTGGTTTGCAGAGAATTTTTCTCAAACCAAACCGAACAGAATTAAAGCTTCAACCCGAACCAAACCAGGTCAATCGGTCAATGATGACCCATATTCCGTCATGTCCTCCTTTAGATTTAGACAGACCCATTATGAAGTCCATGCCGATATCCTCCCATTTTCACTTGGGAATGTCTAAAGGATGTAGCTTATCAGCATGCTTTTGGTGTTCTGCCTCGACTTGTTGGCAGGTGAGACAACGAGATACAAAGTCTGCAACCTCTCTTTTCATGTTCGGCCATCAAAATGTCTGTTTTAAGTCTTGGTACATTTTAGTAGATCCAGGATGAATCGTGTACCTTGATCTGTGAGTTTCGTCTAAGATCTTCTTCTTTAATTTCGGACAATCCGGTACACAAGTCCTTTCTCGGAATAATGACCTTCCATCTGATGCTATCTTGAAATCAGGTCGTTGTTCCATCTTGCCCTTGATTTCTACCTGTACTGGGTCATTGTCTTGAAGTTCTTGTATTTCAGAGAGTAGATCTGATTGTATCCTCTTGTGTGATAGAGTAATACAACTATTCTCCTTATCCATACTTATGTTAAGTTTAAAGAATTGCTTTAGTAGCTTCCACTCTTGAATCATACAGTTGGCTAACAAGGCCCTAGGCTTTCGACTGAGGGCATCAGCTACAGGATTACCCTTTTTAGGATGGTATTATATTGTGAAGTCGAAGTCCGTGAGATATTCTAGCCAACACCTTTACCTCATGTTTAACTCTTTTGTGAAAAGAGATACTTCAAGCTCTTGTGATCGGAGTATACGGTGAATTGCTCTTTATAGAGGTAATGTCTCTAGATCTTTAAGGCAAATACTACCGCGGCCAACTCTAGGTCATAGACCGGATAGTTCCCATCGTGTTTCTTTAGTTGTCGTCAAGAGTAAGCTATGACTCGCCCTTGTTGCATCAACACATATCCGAGGCCAATGTCAGACGCATCAATATATACCTCGAATTTCTCTCTTTCGATTGGTAAGGCCAAGACTGGGACAGTAGTCAAGTGATCCTTTACGGCTTGAAAGCTTCTTTCACTATCTCCATTCCATTCATAATGAATCTCCTTGCGGGTCAACCTAGTAAGAGGTACGGTGATATTGGAGAAGTCTTTTATGAATCGCCTGTAATAGCCAGCTAGACCCAAGAAACTACGGATCTCGATAGCATTAGTCGATCTTTCCCAATTCTTCACAGCCTCTACTTTCAATGGATCCATTGATATTCCATCCTTGGAAATCATATGTCCTAAAAATGATACTTTCTCAAGCAAGAACTCACATTTGCTGAACTTTGCATATAGTTGATTTGTCCTTAATATCTGTAATGCGGTCACGGAATAAGCCACTAAGGCAAACCGACAATGCACAGGGATGAGTGATTTTGGGAGGGCCGCACAAGGGATGTGCGGTCAGGGACAGCCCGCTCAAAGGGGGGATGGACGGTGAAGGGCAGGACTGCCCAAGCATGAATGGTCCGGGATTGGCCGCTCAAGGGTCACATCCTAACGGGGATAAACGGTCAAGGCAGAGCCGCCCAAGGGGATGAGCGGTCAAGCCTTGGCCACTCAATCCCACGATCCAAAATAGTTCCTGGTCAAAATGACCTTGACCGGACCGCTGAACGGACTGACTTACTATAGTGTCAATCAAAACGGTTTTGACCAAACTGCCTAACGCGACCGACACTCAACTGTTGACCAAGGGTCAACAGGGATGAACGGTCAGACCCTAGTCATTCAACCCAACGAAAAGACAGGAGGTTAGAACCTGGCCGCCCAAGGGGGAGATGGGCGGACCCTAACGGGCCACACAACCTTGTGCGGTCTATCGTACGATCGCACAAGCCCCAAAATCCAGTGGGGATGAACGGTCCAGAGCCAGCCTCCCATACCTTGGATGGGCCCTGGTTCAACCGTTCAATCGTCATGGCGAACAACTGCAAGGGTTCGTCCGATCGTGGCCTTTCCACACCCCGTTCGTGCCGAGATGAAGGGGATACAACCACAATCACCCAGGTAATCACATGGACTCCTATCGGAGTCAAAACGACGCACGAATCGCAAGAAATGGGCGATTCTAACGAAATCACCCCAATGGCGTTAACGAGGTTCCCGGCCTCCTACCGGCCCCGATAGACCACCATTCGACACGAAATCAGTGACTATGAAACGCCGACGTTCCAGGGAGTCCATTGACACCAACCGATCGCAAAACTATCACTGTTTCCCAATGAAGCCTACGAAACCCACAAAACCCCGACTAGCCTAAACTCGCCCATCCTCACACCATAGAAAGTGAAACTGTGGGAAAATGGAATACACGATCTAGGGAACAATCCCCCTACCTCCACCGAAGAAATCGTGCACCGAATCGACTAATCCACGTCGAAAATCGCCCAAAACACGAACGACGCCTTCTCAGAATCCACCGAGGGATCGTTCCACGCCACGCTCAAATCGACGCTCCATCTCGCGAACCGATCTCCCCAACGCGTCCCCGCCTTGGCCAGCTCTGCAACGGTGCATGCCCCGCGCCGAACGGACCAGAGATGAGAGAGAACGGAGAGAGAGAACGTGAGGTTGAAAATGAGGGAGGAGAGATGGTTAGGTGGTTTAAATAGAAGAAAAATGAGATTTTTCGTGTGTCCCGTGGATGAGAGATCCACTCGGCGGCTTGTGAGCTACCTTGGGAATCGTGTCACCATGGTTTCAAACCTAGGGATTAAGCCAGATTGACGGCACTGTGTCGTCATGTGCAGCGGTCTTGACCCGAGTCTCGTGACTCAAGGACCGTTGGGTTATTAGGTCTAGTGGACTGTCCAGAGTCTGGTGACCGTGAGCCACCTGTTACTCCATGTTACTCGCAATGGGTGCGTGCGTGATTTTCAGTGTTCACGTTTAGTAAGCCCCCACTAGTCGTAGCTTTCTTGCGCACGCGGGTGTGGACCTACTTGGGAGTGTTGGAGAGCATGACTCGAGTGAGACGGTTGTTAGGCTGGTTACCGTAGGGCACCCACGCGCAGCCTGAGTCTGGGCTTCAGGGGAAGAACCAGCTAGATGACCTGACCTAGGGCACATGGTCTGTGTGTGCACACGTGGCTGGGGGCGTAGGACCCGCACTGATGAGCGCGACCCCAGCTAGTCCTCGTTTTGTGTTCCTGGTTACTGTACGGTGTCTCAGTCTCCGCCTGGGGCATCGTAGCGAGACACCTGAGACTGCGGACTAAGTCGTCAGTGGACGCATCCGGCCTTACTTCTGGTGGGCGGTACTTCCGTCACGTGACGTGAGTTGTCGTGTCGCGGGTTTTCATTTTTCGTATGCGAGACAGAATTTCATGTGTAGTTCAGGTGTTTTTCCCGGAGCCGAGGTCTAAGATTTTTGGTGAGCGTCACCGAGGGCCTTTCCCTAGACGGCGTAGAGTTCACGACGACAAGGTCGTGACTATACTTCCCGACCGCGTGATTTCGGTGTGGGCCTTTGTCTGTGAGGACAAGCCTCCACGACAGTGGCGTCGTGTCGTTTTTCTAGTAGCGTGACTAGGGCGATCGTAGTCTGGTGGTTCGTGTTTTGTTGTTCCTCGGCCGTGGAATCGGGGTGTTGGGTTCCGTTCCGGTATAGTAGGAGTAGCTATAGAGCCGAGGTTTTACCGGCCACCGAGTCTTACTATTCCTACTGTTATTATTGTTCTTGTAGTTGCTACTTTCCGTTACCGCCGTTGTTTTCGGTTGTGGTTCCGCGAGACCCCTACTGAGCTAGTGATAGGAGACTCATCCCTGAGTTTCAGGTGCGAAGGTTCTTCCTCGAGATTCAAGGGTGCTGCGTAGAGGTTCTTAGCTGCCAGCTCATCGGGCCAAGTGTTCACTTGGCATGTGGTACATTTTACTACTTTAGATTGTACTTTCTGTTAGACTAGACTCTATTGTAGTTAGTATGTTGTTATTTGCTGGGTTGTTTCACTTCCCATTCTATGGAACAGTGCTGAGTGCAGGGACTGGCGACCACTTACTGTTAGTCGTACTTCATTTTCTCCTACTATGTACTGGTGTAGGGGGCAGGAGACTGGGCTTACCTAGTTTCAGGGTATTAATATGGAGAATTGGGAAATGGGGAGAGGTGTAACTGGATTTTGGATACTGGGGGATGAGTGTTGGGTATTGGGGAAAATAGGAGAGAAGACCAAGTGTTGGGGGTCAGTCCCTTGACAAAAGAAGGGAAAGACCCGTGTCGTGTAAGGTTAGCATAGGCCCGTTGGGGCTTGGGAATTGATTCTGGCATGTTTCGATTGTAGGTGACGCTTGGTATTGACTGTCTTTATGTCGTTAGCTGGTAATGTAGTTTACATTGGCTTGAAAAATTGGAGCTGGGTCGGCCGAATGGCCCCGGGAGGCATCACAATCGAAAGCTAGGATTGGGAACTGGAGCTGGCCGGCTGAGTTGTGATAGGGTTGTAGCCGAAATGCTGGAGCTGGATGCTGGTACTAGGTCTAGGTGACTGGCTCACGGATATGCTATAGCTGGACTGTTGAACTGGCAACTGGCACTGGAACCGAGCGACGGGCCTGTGGAGGCGTTGTAGCCGCGGTGCTAGAGCTGGCAACTAGTACTGGACCTGAGCAGCTAGCCTGTGGAGGTGTTGAAGCCACAGTGTTGGAGCTGGCAACCGGTACTGGAACTGAGCGGCTGGCCTGTGGAGGCGTTGAAGCCGCGATGCTGAGACTAATGACTGATTGGCTGACCCTTGGGGCAGGTAGCCGGATGCTGATGCTAGAATTGGCGTTCATCAGCCCTGGAGGGTGTAATAGTCACCATCATTGTGGAGTGATGCTGAGGTCACCGTTGGTAGAATGTCACGGTCGACGACCTTCATCAGTGAGGAGTAGAGAGGAAGAGAGTTTTATTTTGTTTTCTCCTTACCAGCTCTACCGCCCTTGTGGGTTTTCGCCAGAGCTGGTCTCATTTAGCTTTTTTCGGTACGCCCTTACGGGTTTTCGTACTGAGGGGTCACCCAATTTTGCCTGAGGCGCCCTCGCGGGTTTTCACCTCAGCTGGGTTGATGGTAATTTTTACCCCCAGTCGCCTCCTCATGGAGGGGAGAAACGACTGGGTCCGTCAGGGTATCTCTATTTTACCCCATTTTGATGTTTTTTTTATTTTTCTTCTGGGGATTATTGTCAGTAACGTGGTGCTGTTAAGAGACGTATTCAAAAACTGGGGAACATAAGCAATCAAGCGACTCTCAAACCCACGGGGATGCTAATCGAGGTAGCATGGTACCTCCAGACACCTTAAAACACAGACACAGAATCCCTGGGGTGCCCGGGACACTTACGAGCCTGAAGGTCGACCACTGGGTTACAACCGGGTCAACCGGAGGCCAACACAACACTTAAACAGGTATGGTAAACACGAAAACCAAGAGGTGGCCCTCCCTGGGCCGTCCAAGAGCGAGGCAGTCTGGCTGGGACTGCAAAGTCTAGCATAGTGATCCAGGTAGGACTGCATAGCCCCAGACGCCTCCAGAAACTAGGCGGTCGCTCCCAGACCACCGAGAAGGATGGTGGTCCATTGCCTGACCGCTGGGTGTCACCTAGCGGTCAGTCGCATGGCCGCTATTCTTCCCGACATCGAGCAGCTTAAAACCTGGAAAACAGTCACGCTCTGACCGCAAGAGGGATTGACGGTCTATCCCCAGACCGCCTGATGGTAGAAGCGGCCACCACAAGATCGCCTCACCACTAGAGTAAGAGAAGGGATGAATGGTCACCTTCTGACCGTTTCACCCTAAAATGGTCACTCTGGGACCGCAAATGGAAACGAGGCGGTCACTCCTTGACCGCTTAATCGGGCGGAAACTCACAACGGTCAAGACTCACCCTCGGGGGTCGCATCGGCACCATGAGGAAAATGGTCAGTCGCTTGGCCACCGCTAGAGGTGGCGGTCAATCGCACGACCGCAAAACCTGCTGACACTCCTTGGTCAGCTAGCGGTCACCAGGTGGGCCGTTTCACTTAGAAACGGTTCCTGGTAGAACCGTTTTCATTCCAAAAAATTGAGAATGGTGGCAATGGCCCAAAAATGCCATTCCACACCCCATTCACCCCTAGGTGAAGGGGAAACAAAGTGAAAACTCTTCCCCATGCCCCAAGACATCGATTGATGCCATCAAACCAGGAAATAATGCGTTAAAACACTAGATCCAACTCGCTCTCCAAAAATATAGATTTTTTTTAAATTACTCAAATAAGTCTGCTCGGCTCACCACGGCCTGCCAAAATCATGGGAATAGAAGTACGCGAGTTGGGGGTCCATCTCCCTACCTCCATCGAAGATTTGACCGTGGACGCCGATCCACGAAGAAAACACCGTTAAACTCTCGTCAGTTCACGAACGCGCACCCGAGCTCCATCGCGCCTCCGTTCCTCGATCCTCGACCCATCCGCGCCATCCTCCTCGCCCGCGTCGCCCATCCTCGCACCCGTCTGGCCCCGTCGGCCACTGGAGAAGAGAGGGTGAGTAGAGAGATCGTGAGAGCTCATGACCACATGACTCAATAAAGAAAAATATGTAAATAAGACTCAAAAATAAAGATAACATGAGATAATCACCGTTGAGCTTTCTCAAGGATGTGCAGGTGACCCTAGCCACAAGGAATTGATGCGGGACGGGTGTGACTCAGACGGACAATGCAACCTTGGACTCACTACGTTGATTCGACTCGCCTGGGACTGACGTAACCAGCAAGACACGTACAATAAGAACACCTCGGTGTGGCTCCAAGGAGCTCCAGAAGAGGAGAAATGTCCTCAACAAGAATTGCAACTCATGACTCGTCCCTATCGATAGAAGAGCGTGGATCCGCACGGTTGAGAAATCGGCATTGAGTCAAGGGTGGTCTACACTCCTCCGTGCCCGGAACGGGTCACAGGATGGGTCACGTGTATGCTCTCTCACAGCAGTGATGAAATTTGCAGCGGGCTAGGAATCCTATCTCATGCAAGTGCGGCATTCAAACATATACTAAATAAGCAAGCGACAAAGTGAGGAGCTGAAACATACCTCCATGCTCGGGACGTGGGGAAGACCTTCCTGGCCAGGAATCGTACTCCCAGTTCAGTAAATATAGTTAATTACAGCAAGGAAATTAAGGTCCACTCCATACAAGGAGGTAACATGCAACAACAGCAGTCCAGGAGCGTCGATCCTTGGTTGACGGGTAGCAAGGCGACGGGATCTGGGGCGGTTGTGGACTGCGATTCTGGATCTGAAATCTGTTGGCCGGCAGGACAGCGAACAGAGGCATTCAAAGGGACGTCAACCTCTGGGGATCTTCTAAAGGCAGTGATCGGCTGGGATGATGTCGGGACGTCCCTGGTCGACTCCCGAAAGTGGTGGTCACTGAATCTGAGTCGGGATATTTTAGTGGGATTTAACTCCCAATATTGTCCCGCAGTCCTATCTCGAGACAGATCTGCGCGCTTCCATGAAAATGGCCACCACGCCCAGATCCGGTGTCAGATCGGGACGAAATTAGCGTCATTGCGAAGGGCACTCGGAGAGCTTCGACATAAGTGAATCTTAGATCCATCCAACAGTCTTATTTGAAATGAAAACCTCTGAAAGTCGGTAGTTATTTCTATCTTGGATCACAGAATAGGTAGGGCAGAGGGTGATCTGTCTAAGAATGAATTTTGACCGGGAGGAAGTTTGCAGATCTGGACTTTGAGAATTTTATGGGTGACAGGGGGGACGTTAGGATCATGCAAAAAAAAATTTGTAATTTTATAACGTGTATTGGGGGGTGATAAAAATAGATCTACAAACTGTTATCTCGCTAAGATTCGTCGGGGCCTCGACCCAGAGGACGCGTCGAAGGATGTTGTCCTGCTTCCCCTGGGTGAGGGCCGTAGTGGCGATGCCGACGTCTAGGTGGGGGATCCGTAATGCCTCTGAGCGGAAGCGGGAGACAAAATCCCACAGCGTCTCTTCTCTTCCCTGCTTGAGTGCGAGCAGGGTCACCGCAGACTTAACCACCTTCCGGTAGCCAACAAAGTTCTCCTTGAACAGCTTCTTGAGTTGTTGGAAGGAGGAGATCGTCCCGGCTGGTAGGGACTCGAACCAAGCCCGGGCGTTCTCCTGGAGGGTCGTTACGAATGCTAGACACTTCACAGTGTCTGAGGCCCGATGGAACACCAGATGGGGCTCGAAGTAGTGCATGTGGTCGACTGGGTCGGTGGTGCCGTCGTAGGCGGTAAATGACAGTAGTTGAAGCTTCGGCGGGATGGGGACTTCCATTATTTCCTTGGAGAAGGGAGCGTGAAAATCCAGATCGTCATCGATCAAGCCATGATTCTTGGCGGCCAAGAGGATGTCGTCTAAGTACCGAACCTTGTCCTCTATCTCTTCAAAGCTCTGGAGTCGACGGTCCATCTCTGGATTGGAGTGGAGTGGGCTGCGCACCCTCGGCGTGGGCACACTACGGGATCACTGAGTCCTAGTCACCGAGGCGTGAAACGCCTCTCGCGCTTGGCAGGGGTTCCCCCCAGACTGACCCCTCTCGTCCTCCCGTCGTTCAGACAAGACACGCTGGGGGTCGACCCGTTGGTCCCAGAGCTCCTGGCAGAGGTCGGTCAGGGCCTGGATCTGTTGGCGCAATTCGTCGAGGTCACCTGGGGTGACCTCCTGCTGAGGATGGGCGGAAGAAGCCTCTTGCGACTCCCACTGGGAGCTGGGTCCCTAGTGGGACTTACGCCCCCGGTGGCTAGTGTTGCGGACACTTCCACCGGGCATCATAGCCTTTTGCATGAGATTCCCACAGACGGCGCCAAGAAGTGTAGAGGCTAGAAAATGGTTCCTAGGCCACGTATCACCTTCTCTATTTATTTATTGGGAAAGTCATCTTGCACCCATGGAAGCCTACAAACCACCAGGAAACCAAAGCGGCGTCAGAAGGAGTCCCGGGTGTTATCCCAAGGGACAACCCTCTGATGCTTAAGTCAGCAACAGGATAATAGAGCACAAAGAAGAGCAGGAGAGATAGAGAGAGAGAGAGATTGTAATGTCCCAGATTTTTCGGATCTTCTTTGGATCAGGATCCGTGGGTTTCGGATCTCATTCAGGCGTCTCGGATTGAGTTGGTGGAAGTCGAAATGAAGTCACTGAAGTGCACAGGTTCCTATTTTATCATGTGATGAATGGGGTGACCATAAACATGGGTCATCTTATGACGAGCTTAGTTGGGTCATGTCATACGCAAAGAAGGAGATCCTTGCCATATGAATCACAACTAACTGGAGTTTTCATTTATGCCGAGATCAGCCTGGCTGATAAACTATTCATTCCAATGTGCCAAGATGATATTTACAACAAACACAAGATGTTCATAGACTTCGGCTATTTTTGGGGTCCCGATGGAGAGCTCAAAAGAGATGTAAGAATGTATGGAGAAGAATCTGACAATGAGGAAGTCGAGGAGCCACAACAAGAGGAGGCTCAAGCACCTCTCCCACCTCCAGCTTAGCCTGAGGAGCAGCCACCTCCTCCTCTAGATGCAGCTTAGGATCTGCCACCTCCTCCACAATTTTATTATGGGGAGTCCTCTGCTTAGGGTGCTGGACAGCCCTCTTGGGCAAACTATGAGGCTTTTGATAGGCATCTTTCTGGCTTAGAAACTCGCATGGATACCTTTGGGGGGTGACTTTCTAACCTTGGTAGTCGAATTGACACATTCTTTGACCTGCTTGACACCTTCATGGACACTATGACTGGTTGGATGGATACCTTTTCCCACGCCTTGGACACCCTTTCTACCCATATGGTCACTCTCACCTCCAGCTACGAGGATACCCACCAGGCCTTCCGGGCCACCAGCCGGATGCTTCTCCACATTGACCGTCAATTGGAACATCTGGACCTTCTTTTGCACTCTTTTGAAAGTCGTCTTCCTCCACCTCCACCTCCACCTCCTCTTATTGATGCTGTTGCCTTTGAGGATGATGACGATGCTTTTGATGATGATGATGGCAAAGGGAATTCGGATCTCCCTGCTCAATAGTTGTTCTTCATCCCTTAGTGTCACTATTCATCTACTCCTCTTATCTCCCATCCCCTATTTTGATGATGCCAAAGGTAGAGAGGTAGTTCGTATAGGGTTATATATCTTATGCATGATATATGTTTATATGACTGCTTGCCATTTGGCATCTGTAAGTGTCCTTGTCATTTGCATTAGTTGAGTCCTTGGCATGTGAGTCATTTGTCATATCCTTTGTACTGGCATTTGTGTGTGAGTCCATTGAGTCAGCTATGTAATGAACCTTATGATGAAATGCATTTGGTATTGGCATACATATTGGATTACTTACCTTCATTTCCTTTCATAAGAATTGGGCATATATGGATGAATGGAATGGATTGATACAGTATTGGCTTGTGGATTTCCCTTCGGTCAAACCCCATCTACAGTCTGGTCACAGTTTATCCTGCATCCCCTATCAGCACGACCACCCTGTTATAGTGTCTTCCCTAACCCATCAGCCCATTGGATGGTCCCCAAATCTTAATGAGTTGAATCCCTTCCAGTGCCCTTCACAACGGCGCTGGTTTCATCCAAATCCGACATCAGATCTGGGCGTGGTGATTATTTTCATCGGATCGCGCAGATCTGTCCCGTGACAGGCCAGCAAGAGCAGTCCCCGTTTAAATCTTCTAGAAATACGCCGGCTCAGATCCAATGTTCGCCACTCCCGGTGATCGACTAGGGACACCCCACCTTCATTCCAGCCCATCTCTGTAGTCAGAAGACTCCCGGAGGCCACCGTTCCATCGGCTGCAAGCACTTACTATTCTACAGATCTGAACAGTGCCGATTCGGACCAGCAGTTCGTCGCCACCCCGAGAGCCACTCCGACGTGCTTCCCGTCAACCCAAGCTCACCGCTCCTGGATCGTTGCTGTAGCCTTTTACCTCCCTGCGTGGAGTGGGCAGTAAAATTAAGATCTGTAATAATTTGTTCTTACTGTACTGGGAGTTACGGGTCTTGGCCGGGCCATCTTCCCCACATCCCGAGCATGAAGGTATGCATACCACCCTTCTTTGTCGCATTTGCTTATCCCGTATATGATCTTGATGCCACTGCTCATGAGCATGATAGGTTCCTAGCTCGATTAAAGTTAGTCATCACTGCGAGAGTGAGTGCGTGACCCGTCCCATGACTCGATCTGAGCACGTGAAAGTATTGACCACCCGAGACTCAGTGCCGAGTTCTTAACTGTGTAGATCGACACGTTTCCCTCGCTTGGGACGATTGTGAGTTCGTACTTTTTGTTTGGGGCATGTTCGCATCTTCTGGAACTCTTTAGGTGCCGAGTTGTTCGTGTCGTCACTGATCGCGTCATCCTTTTAGTCGCGTCATCCCCTAGAGTCCCAGGTTCACATCAAATCGGTGTCGAGTCTCATGTTGTCCCACATCACAGACTTTTGGGCCTAGAGGCCGCCTAGGAAGGGTTGGTCTGAGTGACTTTGGGCTTCAAGATAAGTGAGCCCATTTGTGGGGCTATTACTTAGAGAATTCATCCTGGTTAGGTTGGATTGGACCTGGTTGGGCCGTCCCGTGCCGCATGTCTTTTTGGGCCACAGATTTACCCCTCTCCAGGGGGTGTGCATGACTCGAGTGGACGATAGACTGCTTATAGATTATCCAATGTTAGGGCTGCATCAATGTATATGTAACGACCCGGGATCCCATATTTTTCGATAAGAGCTTAGAATTGAGCATGAGTGAAATGAGAACCCACATCGCTAATGATAGCCCTAGAACATCCAAACCTTTAAGATATATTCTTTCGGACAAACTTCATGATAACTTTATGATCATTGGTCCAGGTGGCAATGGCTTCAATTCACTTAGACACATAATCAACTATCACTAGAATGTACTCATGTCCGAATGATGGTGGGAAGGGCCCTATCAAGTCAATTCCCCAAACATCAAATATTTCGACTACTAAAATGGGGTTGAGTGAGATCATGTCTCATTGGCTCATGTTTACCATAGCTTGACACCTAAGACAAGTCTTGCTAAATTCATAGGCATCTTTGAAGAGAGTGGGCCAGAAGAACCCACTTTGTAATACTTTGACAACCGTTTTCTTTCTCGCGAAGTGCCCCCCACAAGCTAAAGTGTGACAAAAGTTCAGGATGCTTTATTGCTCCTCCTCGGGGACACACTTTCTAATTATCTGATTTGGACCAACATTGAACAATTCGGGGTCCTCCCAAAAATAGTGTTTGATCTTGGCAAAGAAGTGTTCCTTGTCATGTTTAGACCACCCATTAGGAATTTGTCCAACAGTTAAATAGTTGACAATATCCACAAACCATGGGAGTTGACTATGGGTGATGGACAAGAGATGTTCATTAGGAAATAAATCTTGCAAGGGAGCATTATCATTTGTGAGAATTCAAGAAAGATGATCGTCAACTTTATTCTCAGAACCCTTTTTATCTCATATCTCAAAATCAAATTCTTGGAGTAAGAGGATCCACCTAATGTGTCTAGGTTTGGCATCCTTCTTAGAGAATAAGTACTTGAGTGCTGAGTGATCAGAATACACAATGACTTTTGCCCCTAAAAGATATGATCGAAAATTTTCAAGGGACAAGACGACAGCTAACAACTCTTTTACCATGGTGGTGTAGTTAAGTTGAGCATCGACGAGGGTGCGACTCGCATAATAAATCACCATTGGACACTTGTCAATCCTTTGGCCTAGACCTGTCTCTATAGTATAGTCAGAGACATCACATATGATTTCAAAAGGCAGAGACCAATTGGGAGGTTGGAGAATGGGTGCTTGGGCCAAGGCCTCTTTAAGGATATTGAAAGCCTCAAGACAGGAAACATCTAAATGGAATGGAATGTTTTTGGCCAAGAGAAGAGTTAATAGGCGAGCAATCTTGGAGAAGTTGCTTGTGAACCGACGGTAGAAGCCAGCATGGCCAAGGAATGAACGAATTTGCCTCACAGAGGTCAGAGGAGCTGCATTGACAGTTGGAATGGCTCTACACTCTTTACTCAAGTCCATCCCCATCCGAATGAGCTTCATCATCGGAGTTATCTGAAAAATAATGAAAAAATACTCGGTGAGCGAACACTCGGTAGGAATTATATCTCAAGTACTAGCTTGCTTAAAGTAATTACATATTGCATGAATGCAAGTACAATTATACATGTATGCACGAAAATGATAATCGAGAGAGTATTACAAGAGACAATAAGTGAACGTCGCAAGATTTGAAGATTTCACGTAGACTATAAACATCAAGATGGTCAAGCATGTAAACATATCGAGTCATGTCAAGTGAATTGGCTATCACGTCATCAAGCAAGTAAATTCTCATTCCGGGCCACGCAAGTCATGTCATGTTAAGTCAAGTATGAGTTGTGGAACGTCAATCAAGCAAGTCATGTACTTTAGTGCAATGGCACACCATGATCAATATAGCTCCCATGGGCATAAGTACTTTTGGTTGTTCCTCCTAGGACCAGATCGGGCCCTATATGCGTAAGTATTGAGTCATGTATATTTTTGACATCCACTATAGTTATAGCCATTATAGAGTTCCAAGGGATAACCATTGTAGGATGATAAGATACATCTCACGAACGAAGGAATTTAAGGATGTAGTTTTGAACAAGTATGACTCCTCGTTAAACATTTCAGAAATCATGTCATATCATAAACTGGGTAAATGTCGCCCATCAGGCTGTCATGATTTCAGAAAATAGCACCTATACGAATGGTTGCTTACTTTATGTGAACAGAACAAGCTGGATGAAATAGTGCCCAAGTTCAGGTCGCTATATCAAGGAAATAATGGCACAGGACAAGTGGCCAATTCATTCTGGCACCCAAGTCAGTGTCGCCAATTACTGACAGACAGAATAATTCCCAAAGAGGTCAGAACAGCACTTTAAGAGGGCTAATGCATCACATTTCTTTAGAGTGTCGTGACAAGATATGGTGCCATGAGTTTTAGGGTACAACCTGCTCAATGACCTTGGGGGAATCCAAGGCTTCACGTAGACTTACAGAGGTCTCTATGATGATATCACCAGTCCGAAGGAAGGAATATCTCGCGGAGGGTTCAAACATCACCGAGAATTAGTCGTGTAAGGGTGAATCATCGTGAAAACATGGGACTACATCTACGGACTGAGATATAGTGCCAGAAACCCTCGGTATGGGTCAGGAGAAACTTAGTAGAAAACTGTAAGTTAGGAATATGGTGCCTATGAAGGTGCCACTATTTTATTAAATAACACCCTCTTATAGAGGCGTAGAACTAATGCTTGAGAAATTAAAGAAATCTTTTTAGAGAATTATTCCCCACCTCTCCTTCTCTCTCTCTCTCTCACTCTCTCCCCCCAAGGGGTGCACCCTTTCTCTCTCTATCTCTCTCTCTCGATCGCCCCCTTCTCTCATTCCTCCACTGCACCTCAGCCCAATTCCCTCTTGCCACATCAGCCCTAGTAACCACATCACCTTGACTCATCATATTCCCCGCCCGACTATTACTCCCCCATCAATCCTCCCACAACCCCCAAGAGTCATTCCCCCTCTCCCAAGGGAGAATCCCACTCCCAACACACCCCTTCACCCTCCAAGACACCCTTTCACATGTCCAAGGCTCCTCCATTGAATGGCCATTAGTGAGAATTCAAACTAGGGAGAGATCTCCCTCCCCTAGCCCATTTGTGCCCCCCTCCCTCTCCCACCCCAGTTGCACCCCTCTCCCATCCCCTGCTAGCTCCACCCCCAGCTCCCATTCTCCCCCTCTCCAAGCCAGGATCACAGCCTCCCTTCTACCCTCCCATCCAAGGAACACCCCAACCCCCAGTGCCCCTCCTCCTACCTCTCATCTCCCCCATTCCCATTCCCTTTCTCCACTGCCACCCCAGAAGCAGTTGTAGCAGAGTCATCCGCCATGTTGCAGCATCGCCCCCAGCACCTTCGCGACATTCCAGGCAACCACCCCTACACCGACATCTTCATCTCCGAGTCAGCTTCGCAATGGGAGTTCGAACAGATTCATTCGACATCAGAGCTGCCCAAAGGAGTGGATTCCGTCAACCTATGTAGACTATCTCTGGTAGACAACTAGAGGTGAGTTGCAGGGTCTCCCACGGCCTGTCCTTCGAGCTTCCTGGTGCACCCTTTGAGTGAGGCAATCCTCCACGAGTCCTCTTTCAAATCTAGGAAGGAGGAGGTTGTTTGACCATCGGAGCACCCCGGTCCGACCGTTCTCCCAAGTGTGCGCAGTCTGTCTTCTCTGAACACAGGTTGGACCCCTCTCCAACTTTCTGTTCACTGCGACCGCCACCGACCTCGTTTGGGTCCCTATCTTCGACCTCGCGAAGCAGGCTTGTCCATGATCATGTAGAGTCCCACCCAGCCTCCAGAAATGTTTGGTGGAGCCCGTGGCGACCCTAACATTCCAGTGCAGCCCTGCTGACCAAACTAGGCCGAGCTGAATCAGGCTACGAAGCTCGACCTGCTACGGCCTCACTCAAACCGTGGATGATCCACGGAGCCTACATCTTGATCCAAGTCCGTCCCTAGAAAGTTCTACACCGGCCCTAGCCTCTTAAGGGCCGAGTGGTTGCCTGTGTGTTCTGGGATTTGATGTTCCCCTTTAACAAAAATGATGACGATCTAAGAGCATACGGTTAATCGTTGGATAGACCGCTCGGTTGAGTCGGGTGGGGGATGATGGACTCTGTCTCGTACGTCGTGATTACAAGAAGACTCTTGACCCTGTCCTGACTCATTCAAGCAATATTATCCTTGAGTACTTTCTATTTTATGCTTTCTTTGCATTGATTTTGATGATTTATTTTATTTTAGCCCAGCATGCATCTTATCATTTTGAGCATTCACGTCTCAGATTTCTCTCAGGATTTCTCCTCAGCAATGGATAATTGCACTTCACTTCTCTTAGATAAGAGATCCTCATTTCACTCAAAATTTGATCGATTTCTCTGATCTACCTGCATGGTCTGGTTGGCCAGCGTGATTCTTGTCTGGATTTTATCTCAGATTTATCTTTTCCTTTTCTAGCTTATGCTGTGTTCTCTCTGATCCCCTCATTACCCGTGGATTGTGTCCCCGATGAGGTTGGTCGTGTTTCTTTTTCCTCCTTAGTTTAGCTCTCCAGACATGTCTCACCCTTGTCAATCATTCCTTGTGGTTAGTTTGACATTTTCGAGAGAATTCTTGTCGCTTGTTGGTTGTGATGGGTGTCTTTTATCTTGATGTCCGCTTTTCAGTTTAGTCTGCTTCATCTCTGCTTCATCTCCATTTCACGTCATTATTGCTTTCGCTCCATCTCCTTTTCATTTCGCCTCCACACAACTTTTGCTCATTCTCTTGCAAAGCGGACATCAAGGAGGGGCATCTGTTGACACTCATTTTAGCCCGCACGTTGCGTCATTTCTCTTATTCATTAATTTTGATGTCCCGAATTACTCATTATTTTGGAGCATTCTTTGGGTGGATTTCGAGCCTATTTTCATTGTTCCATTCTCTTTGAGCCTTGGAGATCATGATTCCATTGAGCCCTGGAGCTTATTTTATCAACTTCTGGCTTCCAAGTCGACTTACGACCTATTTAGGTTGACTTCCATCAAGCATTCGGCTCTCTTTCACTGTATAGTCCTGAACATGACCCTTTTTCATCCCTTCCTTTCCTCTATTGAAAAATTTCCCTTCACTAAAGTTATTCGATGTTTTGAGATCTACAACTTCTTCTTCTACACCATTGGCCAGTTCTACACCAATTTCATGTTATTCACATTTTTCCGGTAGGCTGCACTGTTCACCAGTAGGCCTAGCATTTTTCCTATCTTATAGCCCCATGTTCTCCCTATTATGATCATCTTTTCATCTTATTCTACTCATGAAAGTTGTTCCTCTTTCCATTATCTACAATTGCTTCTTCTACCACTTTTGCTAGTTCTGCACAGTTTGGGAGATATGATCCAATTTTAAAAGTCACGTGAAGTCTGCCCAAAATTTTCCCCAGTAGCCAAGCGGTCATATTATAGACCGCTAGCCAGCCCAAGAGTCCTGCCCGCGCTGGACTCTGCCTGATTTCTATCTGTCGTGCCTATCTTCTAGGAGCTATAACTTCTAGAATACTCTACCAAATTGAGCGCTATTTGTTCCTATGACTTCTTCTTAATATTATCTCAGATTTGGTCCATAGAACTCAAATTTTAATTTGCTATATCTCTGAGGATCGTGGACGAAAGTTCTGGGTTTATACGTCCTAGTTCAACACGAACTCTGTTTCCTATGCGATGGGCCCTCCTTTCAAGAGCCATAACTTCTAGAATCCTCCTCCAAATCGAGTCCCACTTATTTCTATCTTTTGTCCTTAGTATTATCTCGAGTTTGATCTAGAGGACTCGATTTATCTTGGACTCTATCTCCTAAAATCGTGGGAGAACTTTCTGGGTTTCTTTCGACTCTATATAAACTGCCCAGTTCACAGTTGCAAAGGGGGGCTGTTTCTAGACGCGGGGCGAAGCCATGCTGGATTGTCTACTCACAACTTCGACTCCATCTTGAAGAGGGAAGTATTAGCTTTCCATTCCTTCCTTCTAGGCTTGATTTCGTAGTCTATGCTCTTAGTTCTAGCTCTCTTAAATTCACAAATCATCACAACTGTACTATTTTCTGCACACTTGCACTTTTCTCCATATGGCGTCGCCTCTCCCCGCGGTTCTACTGTGTGTTTTCTCCCTCTATTTGTTCCTATCCATGCACAATACACACACCTATCTTTTCTACCCTTACACAAGGGTTAAAAACCATCCCCCAATAAGTTTGCCCTCAATTTCTTGCCCTATTTTATCACTACAGGATTTGATGCTACACTCATGGTCTAATAGGTTTTTTCCCTTGTGTTTTCATCTTTGTTTTGTAGGAGAGCATGAATACAACGTGAGGCCTTCTTCCTCTAGTCAACTGGAAGGAGAAGAGGTGTAATCCACAGCATTCCCCGCACCTGTTCCTTAAGCGCGATCAACTCTTCATCGTGTTTCAAGGTACACGGCACCATCCCATCATCTCTTCATCTCTTGGCATTGTTGCAACCTTCGTGACGATCACGCTCTACTTCTATATCTTCATCGCTATTTTCTTTGTTTATATTGTTGCATGTTTATGCACGTATTAGTTTAAGGGGGCGGGGTAGAACTATTAAACAATCCACAATGGGGAATGGACATCATGGGACTGTTCCCACCATCTTCCAGAGGTCACAAATATATTCTAGCCGCCACTGGTTACTTCTCTCGATGGGTCGAGGCCATTCCCTTACGGGAGGTCAATGGAGATGTAGTAGCCAGACTTATCCAACATAACATTATTTACCACTTCGGTACTCCCAACCATGTAGTGTCTGACAATGGCACACCATTTAAGAATAGGGCCGTATATCAATTGGTGACCAAATTCCACATTGACTAGAGAACCTCCTCAGTCTACAATCCTCAAGCTAATGGCCTGGTTGAGGCGATCAATAAAACTCTTTATAAGCTCTTGGCTAAAATAATTATCCATCATAAGCGTGACTAGGATGAAATGTTGATCGAGGCACTGTGGCCCGACTAAACAATTTATAAGACCCCCACGGGGTGCTCACCATTCTCCTCCTTTATCGAGCAGAAGCAGCCATCCCCATCGAGATCCAGTTAGCATCTTACCCCATGGTGGTCCACACTGGCCTCACCGGTCCAGAAGAAGATGAATACTAGAGAAGGCTAGAAGAGCTTACCAGTCTGGAAGGCAAACGGCTTGAGGCCTACAAACATCTTGATGCTGGACGGATGACTCGACCGGGCTAAGACGTACGACAGACTCAGACTGCGGCTAGCACTAACACGCTAAAGGTAAGCCGGGCAGCTGACCACCGTAGTGTTCTCTGGGTGGAGATGTCTCTCAACAGCACTCTATGTAGCTCGACGACCATCCCTTGTGAGGGAAACGTGGGGATCACAGCGGTTAAGAAACCACTATCGCCTAGGGCGGTGCAGTCTGAGCTTGGTGCTCAACTGGAGCGAAGGAACGGGCGCTCTCAACTCACAATCACAGTGATTTGTAGCTAGCTAACGGCCCTAATCTTACAAGCGCAGCATATATGATAATATACTAAACCAGCAAAGTGAGAATTACATCAAAACTACCTCCACACAGGGAGGGGCACTAAGCCGGCCAGGCGGGGTGGGGAAGAGGACTACTAAGAGTATCGAATGGCTACTCGGTCGGTTCAGCCTGCTTCTGGAACTACCAGACAGGCAGTCGCTGTTGATGTCACCACGGGCTGTACCGGACTCAGAAGATGCCGAAACTAGTGCCAATCCTTTGCTGACTGACCCAGGAAGGCTCCTGAATTTTCGTAGGATCATCCGATGTCGTCGCTGGTCATGGCTGGCTCAGGAACCAGGTTGCTCAACTCGGACTGGGACTGCTCTTAGGTCGCAGCAGCAGGTAGACGACGTCGTCACGGACACTCCCGTAGTCAAAATAGTGCAGGACCAAGGCGGTTGCATTTATGGATGAATCCTCTTCGATCTCCAACCAGGAAGGCCATCAGGGGAGTCAGAGTAGGGAGATAGAGGACGTAGAGTGGAGAGGTGTCTGTATTGAATCTGAGTGGACTGACCTGCGCACCTGGGGGAGAAAAATTGGAACTGACAGCTCCAGAGTCCAAACGATGCTCCGCTGGCTGTGTTGGACAGAGGACTAGTAGGGGATCATCCCAGCCAAATGGCGCACCAAGAGGAGCTGGGGTGTGGACGTAGGAGCTTTTACACTGGTGCTCTGGTCTTCCCTCGGATGCCAGATGCGTGCTCTGACGAGAATGGACCTCCTGGACAGCCCCGAACTCGGATGAAGGCGGGATCACCTCAACGATGAAGCTGACTAGAAGAGCTTTCCAACAATATAAGGTGGGCCACCTGGAACTCTGGGCTGTAGTGGAGTCTGGCGCTGCAGCAGGTGGGGACTCCTCAGGGCTTCAGCAGTGCATAGCTAGTAGTTAAGGGGTGAAGAAAAGGCGTTAGGAGAAATGATCATAGTTCGCACAGAATGGAGGTAGGAGAAATGATCCAAACCACACAAATCAAACCACAACACACATCAATTTTTAAGGTGGTATGGATGCAACGACGGTAATCCTACATCCACCCTTTGTTAGATAAGGTGCGCTAGATTCAGAGGTGGGGTGAATGAATCCTTCTCAAAAATGCCTTGACCAATTAAAAATATGTCTGGCTATCAACGATGCAGAATTACAATGAACTAATCAGACCGAAAGAAAACCTGTTGAGAAATAATGGCTTAGAAGATATCAGGGTAAATAAATTGAACAACGAGGCAACTCCTAATGTTGAACAAGTGAAGAGTTAGCGATCTAAAGTCCACTAAACAGCTAAGACAACTATATAGCTGACCTCTAACCTACTCAACAATGCCATCTTCGACCGAGGTATTATCGGCCAAATAAAGACAGTGCCCTCCACATATCACCAGAAAATGAAGTTTCCCACCAAATATGATATTGGGGAAGTCTGAGGTAACTAGGCAACAACCAGAAGGTACTATGTGATCTCGGTCAAAGCCGTAAGGCCAGAGGAAAAAAATAAAGAGTTCGAGGGAGTTGAGGACAAACTGATGGCAGGCAAGCCTGGCGGGGAGCTGCTGTCAGTCTTTCTCAAAGACGACCCGACTCTTGAAGTAAAATTCGGGTGGATTTACCACTCGATGTACAAAAGCAATACAAAGATTTTCTTTTAGAGTATATTCAAGTCTTTGCGTGGTCTGATGAGGATCTTCTCGGACTTCCCGGGGAGGTGGTGATGCACAAACTCAACCTTGACCCATCGGTGAAATCGGTCCAGCAATGAAGAAGGAAGCACGCCCTGGAAAAATAGGCGGTCATTAAAGAGCAGATCAATAAGGGAAAGAAAATCAGGCTATTCCATCTAAGCCTTTACCCGACTTGGCTCTCCAATGTCATCCTGGTCCCAAAGGCTTCAGGCAAATGGCGGATGTGTGTGGACTTCACCGACCTCAATAAAGCCACTCCGAAGGACTATTATCCACTAACAAGCATCGACCAATTGGTTGACTCAACCTCGAGAAATGAACTCCTCAGCTTTCTGGACACCTACTCCGGGTACCATCAGATCCGGATGGACCTCGATGATATCGAGAAAATCGCCTTCGTCACCGACTTCAGTGTATACTGTTACACCCGAATGCCCTTCGGGCTAAAGAACACCGGAGTAACTTATCAAAGGCTGGTTAACCAGATCTTCGAGGATCAAATCGAGCGGAACGTCGATGCCTATATTGACGACATGCTCATCAAGACACCCAAGGCCGAAGATCAATTTGCCAACCTGGCTGAGACCTTCAACACCCTTTGGAGATACAATATGAAGCTCAATCCTGCCAAGTGCACCTTTGGAGTTCAGTCCGGGAAGTTCTTGGCATTCTTGGTGACCCAGCGAAGGATCGAGGCCAACCCCGACAAGGTCCAAGCTATCCTAGATATGCGGCCACCCGCTTGTGTCAAAGATGTTCAGCACCTGACTGGAAGAATCGCTGCACCCAACTGTTTCCTGTCCTGAGCGGCAGAGCGATGCCTGCCCTTATTAAAATTGCCGGGAGGGCCCAAGCTGGCGTCTACCACCTTCGCCTGGGACAGTGAATGCCAGAAGGCATTCACCGAGCTACAAGAATTTCTGGCTTCACCCCCCGTATTAGGACTCTCAGAGAAGGAGAAGGGACCCTCCTCCATGACAAATGGGTGGGGGTGAAGGCCAGGGATCCCTCAAATGGAACCAAACCACTAGGGGGGAGGAGAAAGACGATGAAGGAGCACAGAGGGGAACCCAATCCAACGAGAAACAACACCAACAATAGGAGTATGAGAAGAACAAAAGAAAAAAGATTTTATTCATGGCAAATGGGAACCAAATACATCAAGCGTAAGAGGAAGAAGGAAAAAGTAAGGAAAAGAAACAAAGAAAAGAATGGGGGGTGAACAGGGGCGACGACTCCCTGCTCTTCCCGTTCCCCTGCTACATTTTTCTCTCCCTCTCTCTTACTCTCTTGCTCTTTGGTGGCTGCCGAAGGGGAGAGTCCCTTCTTCTTCTTCTTCTTCTTCTTCTTCTCTTTTCCTTCTTCTCTTCTCTCTAGTCCGGTGGTGGTCTCTTCTATGTCTAGAGGGATGCTTCTTCTCTCTGTCTCCCTCACTCTCTTCCTTTTTTTTCCTCTTTTTTGTTCGTCGGAGAAGACGCCTTTTATACTCCCAGCGACAGGGAGCCTTCGGACCAGACTGACGGGGGCGGGAGCATGGGGCATTGATGAAGATTTGACTTGGGCGTCCTTGGTGGCAGAGGGAGTAGCCAGCGTGTCACCTCCTCCATTTGACACCTCAGCATGGCCATTGCACGCCAAAAATCTGTAAGTGAATGGCGTAAGATTTCCCTTGCCGGACGCGCCATTGGGGAAGGCCAAGGCGTGCCGTGGGAGGTGCACAATGGTGTGCTGGCGAACAAGGCGCACGGGCGTGCCATTGAAGCCTAGCTGGGCATACCACTGAAGGGGCGCGAGGGCGTGCCGCTGAATTGCCATATGGGCGTGCCATTGAAGACCTTGTAAGGGCATGCCGTGGAAGTGGATTTGGGCCCACTTTGTGCCCGATTGACGATCCACTTAGTTCTCTTCGGAGCCCACTAGTTGTGAGCCCCCCAGGGGTTGGTTCCTCTTCGCTGCTGTGACTCCGGGAGTGACTTCACGGTAGTGTACTATTCATTCGGAGGGTCCGGACGGGACGTGTTCTCCGCAGTCTCTTCAGTTGAAGTTGTCTATTGACGCTGGATTGTTCAGGACACGCGGACGTGTAATTTTACGCGTCCACAAATGCCCCCCACCCATGGGTAGCGTGGGCGAAGGATGAGTCAGGCGGTGCCCGTAGGTGCACTGGTTCTTCAGGGTTGGACTTGAAGTCTCGACGTCTGGGGAAGATGACGGTCCTGGCCTAACGAATGCCATCATTACAGGCCGAACGATGCCTACCCTTCTTCAAATTATTGAGGGGGCCCAAAATGGCATCTACCATGTTCGCTTGGGACGAGGAATGTCAGAAATCATTCACAAAACTCAAGGTATTCTTGGCCTCACCCCTGGTATTATCAAAATCGGTCCCGGGCGAAGCATTACAGCTTTATCTCTTAGCGACTCCTTCTACAGTAAGCTCGGTCTTAGTCCAAGACAACGCGGGAGTCGAGAGGCCGGTCTACTACACTAGCAAGGTGCTTAATGAGGCCGAAAGAATGTACCCTGTAATTGAGAAACTCGTGCTAGCATTGGTAACCTTAGCCAAGCGCCTCCAGCCTTATTTCCAAGGGCACTCCATCATCGTGTTAACCGGTGAACCCCTGAAGAAGATCCTCTCACACCTTGAAGCCTCAGGGCGCCTCGTCAAGTGGGACATCATGCTTGGGGCCTATGACATCTCTTAACGCCCCTGCTCAACCATCAAGGGACAAGCCCTCGCTAACTTCATCGCAGAGAGCACCGTCCCGATCGAGGAAACCCTTCCGTGCACGCCCGGGCCCACTTGGGACTTAAGGGCCTATAAATAGAACCCTTGACCTCATGGCTTCAAGGAGGAGATTTTTGGAGTTCGTGACGAAGTGCTGCCGCATCCTGGAGCTAGTACCAACCATCCCACATCCATCTTCTTCCTAAGTCCAGGGAGTATTGATTCCAAGGATTTAGTTCAGTAAAGTGTTTTCTTTAGTCTATTCCCCTTTCCTCCCAGCATCCATGGCATGTTCCCTCTCCTTCTACCACGTTCTTCCACTTGCTGCATGCATTTAAACCTCCCTCCTATCTTTTAAACACCCCAGAGGGGTTAAAAAATCAACCACTCCCCGGTATTCCCCTTTCCTTTTACATGTTCTTTAGTTCTTTTGGTTTATAGTTGCTACACTTCTAAATGGCTAATCTGGGTGTTTTTCTTTGGTTGCTACACTCTTTTGCAGGTTTCTCAGGCTCAAGACACAAGGCCCAAGCTTTCTAGCCGGCTGGAAGGCTTGGAGATCAAAGATTCCCAACTTCCTTTCTGCAGTACTGTGACGGGTTATAATAGGCACGTTACGCTTCTGTGGCGCATTGGTCTTGGTCCGTTACAATTCACAGAGTTACAGAGCATAGTTCCTGATTTTCTCTCTCCTACGGTCGGGTGCTTCATCCACTTATTCTAAGGTATTTTTTCAGGTCTTTGGCTTGATATTTACCTTAGTGGCGATCACGTTATTTCTTTGTTTGGGCAATAGCTCTCTCTCCCTTCATATCTCCCACCTCTCATCTTCAACCTGTACTTCCCAATTCGTAGGCAGCAGAGTACCATCGACTTGCAGAGGCTGCCACGACTGCATCCCAGAGCCCCTGGTTGGGCAAAAGGCACCGTCGAAAGTGTCTCCTAGTCCTCTTCGCAACGGTTTTGGTCTCATCCCCGTCTGAGCTCGTGGTTGCCTGGAGGAGCCGTCATCACCGGACTACGCAACTTCTTCCTGACAGTCATCCAGAAGCCAGTTGCAGAGGCTCCCATGGTTAACCTCCTTAAGATCTGGAAGCAGGACTTGGCTGAGAACGTCTATGACGAGTCCTCTTCTAGTACCAAGAAGCGACACTCTGTTCGGCGTCCAGAGCTGGGAGTTCACATTTTTCTCTCCTAGGTGTGCAGGTCTATTCCCTCTGGAACTAACCTGACACCTGATCACTATTCCGGCCCTCGTCACCTACTCCGACCACCTCCGGCATCCCCGTGAGCCTCCGTTCAAAGAGGGTTCATCCACGAATCCAATGACTCTAGCCCCGCCTGAATACGAGCTTGGGAGCGTCCGTGGTAGCCTCGTCTTCCTACTGCTGTGGTGCAGAAACTGTCAGAACCAAAAAGTAGAGGCCCTATTCATGACTTTGCCCCGACCATCGCCGTCAACCAAAAATTTCTCGAAAAATCGGGCGTCCTCTTGGGCCAACCCAGGAGGTTTTGCCACTGGTTTCGTCGGCAACAGAGTTTGGGAGAGTCCGCAGCGGTGCCGATAGTGACAGTCTATCCCCTGTTCCTAAGGGCTGGCAGAACCGACATTTTCTTCGTTCGGCCCTTCTAACTTAGCTTTCCCCACCCTGCCTGGCCGGCTTAAAGCCCCTCCCTACGGGGAGGTAGTTTTGAGTGTAATTCAAGTTAACACCCACCCCGAGATCCCCCTCCTGCGAGAGGCGTAGTGGTGTACTATTCTAAATTTTTAGGTCAAAGCTACACCGACGCGGCGAGCGGGTGCGTCCCCTCGCCTCCTCTCTCGCCCTCATCTCCGACAAGGATCGATGTCTTCATGTCGATTTGGTGAGTCTCTGGTCACTCCTCTTTGTTGGCATTCCTTGGTTAATTTGTATTGCTTCCTAGCTCTGTCGGTGGTCAGGGAGTGCTCGGTCCAAAAGGCTAATTGATCGAGTGACCACTACTGCGTGAGTTGTGAGAGAGACCCTTCATCCCATGCCCTCGGCGTGCTGGCCGCCCATCAAATTGGGCATCCCGACCCTTAGGGATTCAACCCCAAGCTAGCCGAGCCCCGAAATAGCATGGTCCCACCCCGAAGAGGGAGTTTATGATAATAAGTCAAAATAGTTACAGAAAACACGTTCACCCATTAAAATAAGGATATCTTAGTCCACAGTTAACCAAATGGGATGAAACCAAGTCCATTAGAAAGCTTGGACCTTAACCCGAACTCTTATGTTGAAAGGGAAACCCAATTTGCACCAGAACCCAAGGTTCTGAGCCCTTTGTCACCAACTGCCTCGGAGAGGTGTGACTGTTGAGAGAATTCACATGTAAATAATTAAAAATTCAAAACTTCATTTGTAGTTAATTAAATGACATGAAACCATAGCCATAATCTCGAATGACATGTTAGCTACATCTTCTATGTTGAGGTCGAGGCCAAATTCTGCCTGGATACTAGAGTTATACTCGAATTACCTAGGGCTACCGAAAGGTCGCGATTGTAATAGGGGAGAATGAACGTTAATCTTGTAAAAATCATAACTCATACTAGGGTTGATGAAATTTGATGAGACCATATCCCAAGGTTAGATCAGGAAGTCCTATTGATTTCATCTGAAGACGTCCAAGTCCATATCTCTACAGAAGAGCTCGTCCAACCGCATTTATGGCATGTAGACGAATGGTCGCGTCTGTTGAAACCCGAAGAGGTGCATGGCCTTAACTTCTCTCCAACCAACGACCTTGGGAGCGGGATTGAGCCTTGTCGATCATGGGAAAACCCTTGGGAGGCTTGAAATCTATATAAGAAGGTGGGTTTCATGGGTAGTAAGCCTTTAGCAACCATTCTCTTCAACTCTCCACCATCTTCTATCCTTCTTGCGTAAGAAGAGGGTGAGGGACCTTGACTCTATGTGGGAGGACGATCCGACGCATAGAGGACCATCTCGCAGTACCCTAGGACAAAGGGAAGAGCTTTGGGAGGATCTAGGGTGTGGATCTCATCCTCAGATTGTTGGTTCAACATCTTGAAGGTAGGCACCTACTCTCAAATCTTAGGGGTCAACAATGCATTAGAACGATTTCTAAGTAATTTTTGTACCATAAAAAGAGACCAATGGTATGTGGGATCATCTTGCAGTCGTCAAGTTCTTTGTATCAAGTTTTATAGTTCTAGTCATCAAGTTCTTTGTATCAAGTTCTGTAGTTCTAGTCGTCAAGTTCTTTTTATCAAGTTTGGTAGTTCTTCTTATCAAATTATGTGTTAGCATGATAAAATATGCCCAAATGTTGAAAGATATCATAATTAGATTATGTAATCTGATAATTCTATAACAAAGACCCTGCTAGTAACCTGATTATGATTCCTTCCACAACCGTAAGCTTATAAGTAGCTACTATTGGTTTTGGCCGCCCCAGTCTGCGGTTGTCCAGCCCCTGTGGTATTAAGGCTATGGTTTGAGGTGTCAGAGCGGGTGCTCTGATCGAGAGGTGCGCTCGGGCGAGCGGAGGATCTTCTCGATGAGCTGCTAATTTTTTAGCCTGATGTCCTCATCGTGCTCTGTGATGTCAGGAATGATGTGTCGGTCCTGATTATTTTTATGAATTTTGAGGCAGGATTGGGCAGGGTTGACCCAGTAAGTTTTTTGCTTCTATGCTTTTGCGTGTGAGTGGGTTATGTTTGCCCTTGGGTTGGCTTGAGATGTGAAGGCTCCGCGGTGACTTTGGGACTCGAGGATGGGCGTTGGTGGTTGCTAATTATGGCTTGTGTTGCAGCTCTTGGTATGGTGTGTTACAGTTCGAGGAATTACAGTGGTGGTGCATCAAGGGATACTGTGATCGTGGTTCGACGTGACACTCGCCGAGTGTGTCGGGTGTGCTGATCTGATGGAAGTGATGGTTTTCTCGGTGTTGGAAAGTGCTATTCCCAGCATGCGCGGCGGTTAAGGTCAGGTTGAGAGTGGAGATTTTCCATTGGTCAGAGGTGTGCTAGGTTCTCCTTTGGTTGGAGAGGAGCATCTTTGGCTAAGGTTTGTCATCTTGCATCGTGTGTCTGGATTGGTTGGCCTTTGTGTGCCATGAAGTCCATGCGAGACATGTTCCCTATCTTGGCAAGGTGGTTGCCTGTAAGAAGTTATGCCCGTTCCCTTGTTGTGTAAGGGTGTGTTGGCGCTATTCCAGAATGGGGGGTTGCCGTTTGGGTGGTGCTCGTGAGGACTTGAGGCTGGTGTTGTGATCCCGATGTGTCGAGGATCGGAGCCTGTGGAGTGCAGAGGATTGTTAGGATGGTGGATCTCGAGTTGTCGTGTTGGCTATGCGCGTGAATTAGAGTGCGCAGTAGAAGCGTGGTGGGCCCATAACCCATAGGTCTGAGTTCGTAGCATTGGCCGCTACATGTGGATTTTGGAGGTTGAGAAGAGCATTGGAGGATTGGATCCTCGGTAAGCATTGTCTTCGACTGTGTGAGACGTGTTGTTGCTGTGCCGTTGCTTGAGGCATTGTGATTCATGGAATTGGCAGGGTGGAGAATCGAGGAAATATGTTGGCAAGCATGCCGCATGAGTACCCTGTTTCTATATAGGAGGTTGTGTTTTCGAATGAGGTAGGTGGTTGTTAGAGAAGTGATCTCTGGCAAGATTATGGGTCCCGACTGGTTGCTGTGAGCGGCTAGTGGGTTGGCCGAGTGATCGACCCCTTAATGGTGACAAAAGTAAGGAAAGATACACATCTTTTCCTTATTAGCGTGCTAGCTCGGAGTGCCGAAATAAGAGGTGACTTGATCCGACTCTTAGGGCTAGTATAGACCAGTTCTGGAAATTCTTTGAAAGTAACTTTGCAGTTACGGTAATCAACAGTTGCCTGATATTTGGATAACCAATCGGCTCCTAATATGATGTCATAGTCCTTCATATCTAGGCATATTAGGTCGATAGGAAGGTTTCTTCCCTTTACCAAGACTTCACAATTTTGGTAATGATGAGTAATATTAGCTTCATTTCTGAGAGGAGTCGAAATAACTAATTTTATCCATTTCGGTTCCATAGGCAATGGATCGGCAAACTTCTTGAAAATAAAAGAATGTGATGCACTGGTATCAAATAAGACATGTGCAGACTTGGAACAAACTTTCAGTGTACCTTTCACTAGTCCGTCTTCATCTTGATCCGCCTCCATAATAGCTTGGAGACGTGCATTCTTTGTCACCGGGCGCTTCTCGTCACCGGCTTGATCATTGATCAAAGGACAATCGAGAATCCAATGATTACGGCTCCCACAACGGAGACATGCTCCAAGTTTTCTCCAGCATTCATCGACCTTGTGTCCGGCCTTATCACAATGTTTACACACCACTTTAGAAGGTGTGGTGGTGATGGAGAACGGCTTGTTGATCTTTTTAACTTTCTTTTCTTGAGAGGACTCTTCTCCATTACTTGGCCTTTTCTTATTGAAAGTGGGTTTGAAAGTGCTGGAGCTAGTAACATGGTCCTTCCTATATTTCCCACGAATCCTATCAGATAGTTCTGTGGCATCTTCCAATAACTGGGCCCCTCGTACCATCTCCGAGTAGATTTGTATGTCCATCGGGGCCAGTTGTGTAATATATTGGGACCTGAGCCCATTTAGGAATCTTCTAGACTTCATCTTCTCAGTACTTACTAAATGTTTAGCGTATTGGGACAACCTTGAGAACTGGGCCTCCTACTCGGCCACTGATAAAGATCGTTGCTTGAGTGTGGCGAATTCGGTGGCCTTTCTCTCCTAGACTCGATCTGAAAAATATTTATTGTTGAAATGTTCAACAAATTCCTCCAATGTAACTGGAGCCTGGTCTAATGTGGCTTCTACTGACTCCCACCAGCATCGGGTGTGCCTTTCCAGCTGAAATGTTGCTAACAAGACCTTCGCTTGGTTCGTGCATTGCATAACTCTAAAGATACGTTCAGTCTCTCTGATCCAATGCTCGGTGTCATCTGGATCAGTGGATCCCATGAACCTTAAATGGCAAAAAGTTGCCTTGATTGTTGTCCTTCAAATGGAATGCCTTAAATGCCATATGAATGTTTGTAAATAATGACTCATGGTCGTCATCATCAAAAAGGGGGAGAATGCTGTGTCCCCTAGTTTTGATGATAACAAATCATAAATCATTATTAGATATTTGTGGTATGTCTAACAAATTTGTTGAAATTCTGTTTTAGACAAATACATGCGAAGTACATTCAATGTGTCGACCTGTCAACATGACGTGTCGACACGTCAAGTAGAAACTTGCGATTTAGTCGCTTCTATTTGAGCTCTGGTATGTGCAGTGTGTCGACACTCTTTACAGAGCGTGTCGACACTTCAGTTCAACCTGGCAGAAAGTCTCTCTGTCTGGCGCCCATGCCTCGACGGATGCGGGTCATGCCTCGACGCATGCAGGTGATACCTCGACGCATGCAGGCTATGCCTCAATGCATGCGGGTGATGCCTCGATGCGGTGGTATGAGCCGCAAGCGCCTGCTGCACCCGTGTCGACTTGCAGCCTTGGAAGTGTCAGCCTGTTGATGATGCTATGAACAATTGTTCAAGATATTGATGGGAAGTGTTGACACTTCAGCTGGATGTGTCGACACCATCAAAGTCACCCGGAACGGATCTGAGTTCGATAGCGTCTGATTTTCAAGATCCACAACCGCTCGTTGAGGATCTGTTTGCACTCAAACATCCTTCTGGAAGGTCACCTTTTCATAGGATATCATGGGCTATTAGAGGGATCTTCTAGTGGTGGGGCCCTTTGTAGATTTGATCCCCTATCCACTCCTGTTTCTGGCGCACACGGGAGAAGAAACAAAAAGGTTGTTGAAGCAAAAAGAGAAAGGAGAAAGGGACGTTCGGGCCATGCTGTATGAACAAGAGGATAACCTGCAGAAGAAGCTTGTAGCAGAAGTACATTCGACCCCTATAGAGTGAAGAAGAACCAAGAGAAGCAGAGTAGAGTGGAATAGAATGAGAGTCTCGTCATCCCTCTGCTACTGGCGTGAAGGCAACAGTGTACAACTTCCTTCACTTCCCGGAGCCAAGACCGCAAAGGAGATAGCTTCCTCAAACATCCGTGCAGCAACTGGAAAGCCCATCCAACATTCCTCTTGTGGTAACGGTGAAGAGGCTAAGAGAGGAGAAGGAGCTTCCAGGCATCGTCCAGCTTTATGCAGATAGGATTTATTTTCTCCCACTGATTTCCATAGTCACACTTTGTCTGCTTGTTCTCTTTCTAGATCATTTTTCTCAAAACTCATATTCATACATTGTTCCGTATAGAGTGTTTTTCCTCTCAAAAGAGTGGCCGCCAGAAAGAAAAAGAAGTGAAGCCTGAGAAGGGAAGCGGCGCAAGAAAGAAAGAGAAAGAAGAAGGGCAGCCACCAGAGAAGAAAGCCAAGAGAGAAAAGAAGAGATAGCTTAGAAGAAGAAGAAGATGTCCAGAGACAGCAAGAGAGCTGCAAAGTGAAGAGAGAGAGAGGGAGAGAGAGCTGAGAAGTCCAGAGAGAGCGAGAGAGGTGTGAAGTGAAGAGAGATAGAGAGAGAGCTGAGAAGAAAAGAGAGAGTCAGAGGCTGTGAAGAGAGAGAGAGAGAGCTGAGAAGAAAAGAGAGAGCCAGAGGTTGAGAAGAAGAGAAGAGGGAGCTTCCCTGAAGGCTTATGTTGGAATTGCTCTTCATAGCTATAGTTATTTTCCTTTTGTTTCTATTTTTATTTTTCGTTTGTTCTTCACATTCTCCATTAGTGTTTTTCGATCTTCTGGTTTGAGGTCAGGGTTCCTCCTGTGTACTTAGTAGAAGGGACATTGTGTCTCCGGTTTGCAAGTGGCACGGTGTCACTTGTGGTTTCCCTCTGGGTTTCAGAGGAAGGGAGACTTGGGTCTCTGGTTGTGAGTGGCTGGGTGTCACTCACGATTTCCCCTCCGGTTTGGAGGAAGGGAGACTGGTGTCTCCAGTTGCTAGTGATAGGGTGTCACTAGTGGTTTCCCTTCGGGTTGGAGCAAGAGAGGAGAGTGTTCCTCTGGGTCAAGCTGTTAGGCAGCGTTTATTGCAGACTGAGTCTGCTTGTTCTTACTTTTGCAAGGGAAGCCTCACTCTGGTCTGGGGTGAGAGGTGGATGTAGATCTCAGGTTGAGATCAAACCACCTAAAAATCTAGCATGCAGTGGTTTGCGAGTGGTGTGTAATTCCCTATCTTCTGCCTCCTTCACAGGTTTTGTTGTCTGTTCCCTTGAGCGCTTTATGTCTTGCCCAATGACTCAGTTTAGCACAATTTTCATCTATTGAGATAGCATGTCCTTTAATGCTTAAAGGTGTGGTAGAGTGCTCAATGATATATCAGTCTGTGTCCACGATTAGCATTTGATTTTGTGTCTGACCGAACTGGGATCTCGTGTGAGCTAGTCATTCTGCTTGTGCTTCTATTTGTCAAATGGAGAGTGTTTAAATTTGATTAACCCATCTGAGAGTTTTATTCCGCTATAATTTTTAAATGGGGATTCATTCACCCCCCTCTGAATCTGTGCCTTGCACCTAACAGAATCTTCCACTTTGTAGCTTCAAGTTTGTTGTACACCAACCGATTATTAATGTGTTTTTCATTGTCGTATGTTTTAGATGCCGCCCCATAAAAGAAGAGCTCATGTTCCCCCGGAAGAGAGTGGCAGCATTCCTCCGATTATGCCAGTCCCTACTCCTACCGTGCCTGTTCCAGCTCCGCATGATAACTTACTCGGTGGCCGTGGTAGAGCACTCAAAAAATTTCTACTATTCCACCCGCTGACTTATGAAGGTCAGTCCGATCTGGATGCTGCCAGGATTTTGATCGAGGCAACTGAGCGTGTGTTTCGATCGATGGAATGCACAGAGGACGAGAAGGTCATGCTTGCTACTTTTCAACTTCAGGGTGTAGCATTGATGTGGTGGAGTTCGGAGTGGAAAGTTACTTTCCATTCCCAACCACTTCATCAGATCACCTGGACAGAGTTTGTGACTACCTTCGAGCACACTTACAGTCCGGCCTATCTTCGAATGGATAAGATGCACCAATTCCTAGATTTGATTCAAGGTGAGATGACCATGCTGTAATATCGGAACAAGTTCATTGAGTTGGGTTGGTATGCGCCGCATGTTATCGCTGATGAAGCCTTAAAGATCGAATAATTTCTACGTGGTTTAAAAGTCAAATTGAGAGTGCCGCAGCTTGCTACCCGTGTGAATGTCATGGACGATGAATATCAGGCAGCTGTCACGCTTGAGCTTGATTTGGCGAGGTCTGCAGTGTTTTCTCAGTCTAGTGTTGCTCAATCGGTTGTACCGTTTCAGTAGTCTTTTCAGCCGTCGGTGCTCGGAGTTCCGTCTGTTGCGCCTACTTCTAGTGGCACTTCGAGGCGGATGTTTAGGAAGTCTAAGAAGTGATTTAACCGTCAAGCATCTTCAGGTTTTGTGCAGCAGCAATCGACGTCTTCTGATTTTGTCCAGTAGTCTGTTCCTCCCTTTCAGCAGTGCCAAGAGTTTTTCGTGAGTCAGCTGAGACTATGTCTGAGGTGTGGTGGCAGTCACCCAGGTGTACCATGTTCCTTACCGGTAGTCTACTATCGCTGTGGTCAGTCGAGTCACGTCGTTCAAGATTGCCCGATGAAGTCCGTACCGGCATAGTTCTCGCAGTTCATCCAGCCAGAGCAGTTTCAATTTCATCTTCCTACACCACCTCTGCCTCAGCCATCTTTTTTGCAAGTTCCAGCTTCTTCCCAGCAATCTTCTGCATCCTCTAGCCGGAAGCCGAGGAGCCAGATTACTCACATCACTTGTACGGAAGCCATTGCGTCCAACCTCGTAGAAGATACGGTTTCGATTTTTGGTCATCCAACTCGCATTCTATTTTTCCCCATTTTCTATGCATGTTTCCATGTTAGGATAGTTTTATCCTATTTTCTGAAAATCATTTCCATGGCCATCGTTTTATGTTTTAATAGCATGTATGGGTGTGGAATGATGGTATGAGGATGGCAAGTTAGGTTAAAATTTAAATCCCCTCATTTTGGGCCGACCGAAAGGGGTTTTGGCCTAGGCCAACCCTTTCTCGCCGTCACGATAGTATAACGGCCACCACGTGACCGTTCATCTACCAGCGGTCCACTCTAGACCACCTATGCCCCTTGAGTGGTCCAACTCGGACTGCTTAAGACCCTGACCTCTAGGAAGGTGTACACTAGAGCGGCCCAAACCCGTCCGTTAAAGCCAGATGAACGGCCTGTTGACCGATCGCCCATGGGACTCTTCGTCTCTTCGACCGGCCGACCCTCAACGGCCCATGCCTTGAGTGGAGTATCTCTAGCCGCCTGTCCCTTAGGCCCCTGGTGGACGAGCGGGCACTCACTATCCTTCCATCCTTGAGCGGCCTTGCCTTAGCCGCTTATACCCTGTGTGTTGGCTTCAGTGTAGATAGTGAGCGGCCAAAACCCAGCCGCGTATACTTGGATGAGCGGCAGACCCCAGACCACCCATCCGATGAGCGGCCAGAGCATAACCGCCCATCCCTACAGAGTTTCAATTTCAGTATATTTATCCCATTTATGCATTAAATGCTACATTATCGTCATGTTTAAAAATATTTTATAAACTGTGGCATTATTTTAGATCCCGATAGGATTACTTTCTCTTTCCTTGTGATGGAACCACTAGTCGTAGCCCAACGACCTCTAGTGTCGGCCCACCCGGGAGAGGTGGAGGGGCGTTCCCGTTGAACGATTTTTAAGCTAGTTGTTGTGGGCCTCCACAGTTACCGTAGCATCCTTAGGGGGGGGAACTAGCTAGAGACCTAGCTCTAGACAGGAGTCAGTGTGTGCACACGTGGTCAGAGACTTGGACTGACACTGACGAGTGTTGCTCTGACTAGTACTTAGTTTGGTCCTGTTACGCCTCTCTTGTGTTGTGTCGATTTGGCATTCGAGTTTCTTGAGACGCAGTATAAGTCGTCAGTGGACGCATCTGGTCTTTACTTCTTGGTGGTCTTTCTTTCTTTCACTCTCACTTGGTTGGTTGAGGTTTATTCTATTGGTAGATATAGCTCCTGTTGACTATATTTATATTAAATTGGCATATAGTTAGCTGTTCTAAACTACTTAGGTTTTCTAGCTTTACTATATTTGTGATTAATTATGCCAATGCATGTTTAATTGCTGTTAAAGGTTTAAATGTTTCCTTTGACAATTAATAAACGGTGTTCTGACTTTAAGTTGATGTAAATAAACACCAACTGTGGTTGTTGGGGAAAGGCCTAGCACCCGAATCCAAATCGTCTGATAAATCCAAAATCACGAAATAAATAATGCAAATAAACAAGTTGATGAGACGCCAAGATTTAAAATTTAATTCATCATCAGCGTGGCTGCATTTTTCGCAGTTCAATAGAATTGGCATGCTCGTGGGACATTTCCAACCTTTCATCTTCCTGTCGAAGAACACCATCACCTTTGTGAAGGTTGTGATATCCCTTCTATACTTTTGCAAGGCAACTCAAAAATTCTGGCAACAATGGCAGTTGTCACATACAGTCCTCTCGTCATTGCTAACCATGGTAGGCTTGGATACTTGGCCGCGCCGATGACGTTTGGCAATTTCCCAACAGTTTTCGGACCGCCCTTCTTCCTAGGGGTGGCCCCTGTTGCTGAAACCGCCCCAGCTGCTCCTGCTGCCACTAGGGGCATTAAGATTTAAGCCCAAGCCTGCCTTCTGAAGCTTTGCTGTCGACACAATACACTTTCAAGCTGTTCCTGCCAACCGGGGGCAGCACCGTCACTGCAAAAGTAAGAAGCCAGTTGCGACGACATCTAACTCTGGCGAGACCGTTCTTGTCGGCAACCTCCGCATCTGGCTCGCTGGGGGCTGGCCGATTTTTCCCCGGGACCACCATGTCCCCACCATCTTAGCCCCCAATCGCAATTTTCGTGGTCCAACACTCACTAAGTGTAATCTTTGTCAACCCCTTTTGCAATCTCTCCTACATTTTTTTTTCATTCAAGGCGCTAAATCTGCTTTCTAAGCATGTATCTTTCAACTTCTGAAACATGGTTGTGCTATGTTACAATGCTCTTTGATCAGAAGAAACTAAGTTATGTAGTTAATTGACTGTGGTGACTGAGTCTACAATTTTTTGTCTCCAGTGTGAATGCGAAGTTTCTACCTTTTAGCTCCAGCTTTCCACTGTCAAAACATTTTCTTTGTAAAGTGGTTAGCTTTATTTATTCAGTTTATGAGCTCACACTCTTGCACATGTTTCCTTCTTTTATACTAATGATGTTGTGGTACTATCCACTTAGAAAAAAAACCCTTTATTTAGTCAGCAGAGGTTATCACTTAGAAATGCCTCTAATTAGCATATCCCTCTAATAAAAAGTCGACACTTAACCATCGGGAACAAGTTGGCATCAATTATTGTACACTTTAGAATAATTCTGTATTCCTTGTGTGCTTCATTTTTCACCCAAACGATATAGAACTATTGAAAGTGGTAGAAGAAGAAATTGTACATAACTGAAATATGAAAAATTTTTGTGAAGAGAGGAAGATGAAAAGATGATCATAAGAGGGAGAAAGTGGGGCTAGAACATAGGAAAAATGTTGGGTCTATTGGTGAACAGCGTAGTCTGCCAAAAAATGTGAATAACTCAAAATCGGTGTAGAACTGGCTAATAGAGTAGAAGAAGAAATTGTAGATCTCGAAAAAGTGAAGAAATGTGGTGAAGGAAACTTTTTCAATAGAGGAACGGAAGGGGATGGAACAGGACCGTCTTTAGGAATGCACAGTGAAAAAGAGCCGAGTGCTTGATGAAAGTCAACCTAAATGGGCCGTAAGCTGACTGGGAAGCTGGAAGTTGGTAAGCTAAGCTCCATGACTCTAAGAAATCATGATCTTCAAAGCTTAAAGGATAGGGAACAATGAAATGGGCTCAAAATTCATCCAAGGAAGGCTCCAAAATAACGTGTAATTTGAGACATCAAAAATGATGAATAAGAGAAATGACGTAACTTACAGGCTAAAAATGGGTGTCAATAATGTCGTCATCCTCTTTCGAGCCAAGCGATGACATCTGGGCTACTGTCGATAGTAGAGTGGATTTTCAGATTCCAGACACGTCACCACTTGGTTTACAGCCATCGAGCGACCTAGTGTGACAGTTCTTAGAAACCTTGCAACAGACTGTGACAGTCCACCGGGACTTAACTTATACATAGCTGAGGGGCTTGGTGGAGCACCTTTCCTACTTGTTGCTAGCTTTTGGCTGCCTCATGGATGACTGGATGCAGTGGGTGGTCTTGCTGATGAAGTATGTGAATAGGAGGGAATTCCTCAGCCAAGAAGTAGCTGATCAGCTGGCGGCCCTAAGATTTGAGGAGACAGAATGTCGGACTGCTCTTGCCTCCTTGAAAGGGACCGCACAGCAAATGAGGGATGTGGCCAGCTCATCTTCCTTGCATCGGACCTATTTGACAGCTAGGATAGCTGAACTTCACGTTGAACTTTCCAGTGCTGAGGCAGAGCTTCAAGAAGCCGAGCAACGAGAAGTCTAAAGCGTAGAGGAGGCAAAATTGCCTGAGGGAAAAGTCGCATCTCTTGAATAGAAGTTAACGCAGTTGGAAGCCGCCGAATCTCGATTACAAGAATTAACCCGTCACCCCTCCCTGGGAATTTTAGAGCTCGAGGATATCTTTCGACATCTGTTGCAGTGAGCCCCCCTTCTTATTATTTGCCCTTGACAAAATGATAAAAGACCATATTAACCCAATTTTTGAGACAATGCCTTTGATTGGGTAGAGGCAAAAAGCTGGGTACTAGGACAGGAGACTTTTCCCAAAAATGGAAGCTTGCTTTTCCACTGACCAAAAGGACTTAAATAGCAACCCATGATTACCAGAATGGTTGACTGAACAAGGACACCTTTTTAGACCTCAAAAGATGTATTTTTGGGGACTTGTAGTTCCTATTTTTGCTCTCTGGATTCTTTTCTAAGAAGACCACAGGTTTGCTACAAATGGCCTTGGGGGCCGCTCACTGAGGCATTTCACCAAACACTTCATTCTTCTTAGCAGAAGGAAACATGCACAGACCTCGTAACGCATGAGGGCAAACGTGCACTGACCTTGGTTTTCCATATGTGCACGGACCTTGTACAGTGACATGCACTGACCTTGAGTGAGCAGGATGCAACATGTCCACTGACCTTAATGTCATTGCTAGTAAATGTGCACAGACCTTATAGATCACATGTGCTCAGACTTTGTTCATTCAGGCAAAACCTGCACTGACCTTGGTCTTGCACTGACCTTGGTCTTGTACCAGCTCAATGTGCACCGACCCTCATACTGTACAGGCACAATGTGCACTGGCTTCATTGCGTTGTAAACAAACATGCACTGACCTTGCTACTTTGAAGGCAAGATGTGCACTGACCCTCCTTTGCTGAAAGGCTAAAGGTGCACCAACCTAAGTAGTCTTGAAGCCAAACATGCACCGACCTTGGTGCGTGCTGCCCAGAAGTTGCACCGACCTTGGTAGTCTTGAAGCCAAATGTGCACCGACCTTGTAAGCTGTAGTGCAAATGTGCACTGACCTTCCTTCTGCGTGCACAATAATGTGCACAGACCTTCCTTCTGCATGAACAGTAATGTGTACAGACCTTCCTTCTGTGTGAACAGTAATGTGCACAGACCTTCCTTCTGCGTGAACAGTAATGTGCACTGACTTCATTCTGCGCGGGCACAATGTGCACCGACCTTTGGTCTTCAATGCTTGAGTGTGCACCGACCTTATTAACATGAAGCTTTTTAGCTTAATTTCTGTGCTACCAATTGCCTAGATTTTCATGCACTAAGTTGCCTCATTTTATGTGCCACTTATCAGAATGTTAGCTTATCATTAACTATCTTGATTTCTGCAATGCCAATTGCCTAATTTTGTGTGCCAATCTTGATTTCTTATTCTTTGCTTATAATGGCCTGAAATGTATGAATGGGATTATCAAATGCAAGTCAGACTCCTTAATGATTCATAGTTAGACATCATCAAAATAATCACATGCCCAAT